>CAIGQZ010034999.1:7731109-7755881 GCA_903798205.1 Danio tinwini | reverse complement strand
AACAAAACAAAACAAAACAAAACAAAACAAAACAAAACAAAACAAAAAACAAAACAAAACAAAACACAAAAATTCAAAAACACTTTAAATTGGAATTAGATTGCGTTTTTAATGAGTGTGGAGCTATAAATGCTTATGCTTCACCATTCGGCAGATTCAAAACTGTAATGGCAGACGTCTGCTTCTCACTCAGGGCTGTCTATGCTAATGAGAGAGAGACGGTCACTAATGGGCGGGGTTTTCCCCCTCTGAATCAATCAAAGTGTTTCTGTAGACTGTTTTTTGAAGTGTGATAGAATAGAAATAGAATTAATTCATGTTTACTATTTGAGGCTGGTTGGATTCACGCACTGTTGCCACACGTTTAAACCCCTTTGCAAAAGTGATTTTTGCATAATAGGCCCCCTTTAATACTACAATAAAAAAACAAGGGAAAAAAAAATCAACTACAGCCATTGCTTGATTTCTTGTTACATTTGGACAGAAATTCTCGACATTTGGGCAAAGATGGATAAACTTAAGAAATAGAGACGATGTGCGATTCTTGACAGACTTCAGACTCACGGTGGATAGGGTTGCATTAAAGTGATGCATGGACACTATTGTACTACAGCAGAATTGTATGCCACCATTATGGCACACTTTATTACAGATAAGTAAAAGTTTGAAGCTTTTGTTCTGCAAACGCAGGCTGTGAAAGTGACCTATTGTTTTAAAGCTGGTTCCGTGCCTTGAATCTAAAAGCTAAAGAATTGTTTCTGATCGAAGTCCCGAAAGATTCACCACCCTTATCTCTACTGTACCTGGGGACAAGCCAATAAGAGAGCGGTTGGTGAGCGTGTTGCTGCCGTTGGGTTTGAAGTAGATGGGGATGGAGCTGAGGATGGCCTGCAGGTATTTCTCCTGTTCCAGACTGCTGGAGGTCTCAGAGGAAGTTGGAGCTGGAAACAAAATGAGAGCATCATAAGAACATTGCTTATCTTTTGACAACTGCTACATTTTATAACCAAGCATTTCACTGAACTAGTGGTTTTCAAACAGATTATATTATAAAACAAAACAAAAACAAAACAAAAACAAAAACAAAATGATATATTTTAAGAGCAAAACAAAACAAAACCCTGATATAGTTTAACAGCAAGAATAGTAATAATAATAAATAATTAAATTAAATAAAAAATATATAAAAATAAAAATAAATAAATAATATTATGATAATAATAATAATAATAATAATAATAATAGCAAAATAAAACAAAAAAAGTTTTCATTCAGATTATTTAAACCAGATTAAAAAATAAATAAATAAAGAAACAAACAAACTAACTAACTAACAAAAAAACGATTGAAAAACAAAAACACCCAAACCTGATATCTTTTAAGTGCAAAAAACCCTCCAAAAACAAAAAGAGCAAAACAAAACAAAACAAAAACAAAAAAAAAGAGCAAAACAAAACAAAACAAAAAACAAAACAAAAAAGAAACAACAAAAAATATATAATTTAAGGGCAAACAAAACAAAAAAGAAAACAAAAGAAACAAACAAACAAACAAACAAGCAATTGAAAAAACCCCGCAAAAAACAAACCTGATATTTTAAGAGCAAAACAAAACAAAACAAAAAAAAGGAAAGAAAAAACAACAAAAAAGAAAAAAACAACAACAAAAAAACATTTTAAGGGCACAAAAAAGAAAAAAAGAAAAAAAAGAAAAAGAAGAAAACAAACAAACAAACAGGCAATTGAAAAAAAAAACCCACAAAAACAAACCTGATATTTTAAGGGCAAAACAAAACAAAACAACAAAAAAAACATAAATTTTAAGAGCAAAACAGAACAAAACTAACAAAACAAAACAAAAAAAACTAAACAAAAAAGAAAAAACAACAACAAAAAACTAAAAAATTTTAAGAGCAAAACAAAACAAACAAGAAAAAAAACATTTTAAGGGCAAAAAAAGAAAACAAAAGAAAAAACAAACAAACAAACAAACAAACAATTGAAAAAAAGCACAAAAAACAAACCTGATATTTTAAGGACAAAACAAAACAAAAATAAAATACAAAAAAAACACAAAAAAACAAACCTGTTATATATAAATAGTCTAACGGCAAAACAAAAACAAGCAAGCAAACAAAAAACAGAATAGAAAAAAAACATCAGAACATTGTTTATCCCTTGACAACCTCTACCTCTTGACATTTCATAACCAAGCCTTTGTCTGAACTAGTGTTCAGACTTATTAATTACACACCTACATGTCGTTGCTAACCCCTGAGACCTTCATTTGTCTTCTTAATACATGTGCTACAAGCTTACTACAAGGCAGTACAATGTATTTGCCATAAGCTTCAGCAGCGCAAGCAGAGTATTGCCCGTAGTAAAATAGTAGTAAAACTATTTATTTATTTTGGTGTGCAAAAAAATGATTGGAGATTTGTATGAGTAAACCACTGAAGTCAGCTGGAAAGTTTTGACAATATTTTTCAATCCTTTTCTGGACTTTAAACACTGTATGACCATTGTAGTCCTTGGTGAACAAGAGAGTTGTTGGATATCATCTAAAATATCTTCATTTGTGTTCTGAGGTTGTAAACAGAGGTCTCAGCTGTTTGGAACGACACGAGGGAAAGTAATTAATAACATAATCTTCACTTCTGAGTGAACTATCCATTTAAAAAGTCTGAAAACAAGCAACAAAGTCTTAATTACAGCAGAAATCCCTAATGAAATCACATAAGGCCGGTATGGGGAATATTTTAACAAAACCTCGGTCAAAAATGTTGACAACCACTCAACTAATTGGCTAAAGGCCTTGTCCACATTGTCCAAGAACCACCTACGACAGGAAGACACTGAGTCAAAAAAAAAAAAAACGTCTTTTTTTTTTTTCCAGTTCATTTAGGGTTGAGCTTTACAGAAAATAACAGTCTTGAAAAATAATGAACAACTGCTGAGGCTCGACACGCTAGATCAAACCCACTGTTTATTTCATGCTTAAAAGTGGCTGTCGCAACAATTTTGCACCTTTTTTTTGCACAAAAACTCTGTTTTCATGCTCCCCAAAGGTTGCAGAAGGTCAGCTAATCAAGATTAGAGATTGTCAGATCAAGAAATCGCTTGTCAGTACAACATTGGACAGTTCGTGACCAGGACGCATGTGGTTTAGAGCTAAAAAAAAACCTTTTATCAAAATCGTAATTTAATTTTAGGCTGTGTGTCCACTGGAGCTGAGTGTTTGTTTTCTGTTGTTGTCAAAGGTAATGCCTCGTTTTTTTTTTGTTTGTTTTTTTTGAGCATTTTACGGTCGTTTTCAGGTTACTGCAAGTTGAGCTAGCCATCCAATCACAGTGGAGGAAGGGTGGGACAATACCACGCAACTGTAAACAAAAAATCCACTACGAACTTTCAACGTACACTTTAAAAAATATATTTTTTTACTTGTTCAAACTACTTAATTAAAATGAGCTGAAACAACACAATTCTTGAGATTTCACTGGGACACCTTTTTATGTTCACTCCACATAAATTTGTTAAAAGTGTTAAGCTAACTTAATCGATTTGTGTTGGGACAACATAAATGAATTGTGTGGAACCCTGCATTTTTTACAGTGTATAGTGGTACAGCGAGGATTAAGACTGCATGATATTGGATAAATCTGATATTGCCATATTTCTGCGATAAACATTGCGATATAAATACAGTTTCACAAGATGGTTTGAATAGCACTATTTGACTGTTTTCTGGGGACTCTAAGGGCGTACTCACACTATGTACAGTTGCCTTGAACCGGGCCAAAGCACGCTTGTCCCCCTCCCGTCTCCCCCGATGGCCCGCACTTCACATTACATTCAGGCCTGGGCGTACTTACGTCATTGATGACGCGCTGCTCAGTAAGCGCTCTCGCTCAGCACAGTGGAGATTTCTTTAGTTATATCGTTTAAGTCGTTTGATATGCGGTGACACACAGTCTAATATTTGGCTGAACAGATCAGCCACTTTTGACGCTCATAAACAATCATAAAGTCCTAGTGCTGCAGGAATTAGGAGGTTTGCTGAAGGCGCAGCTGTCGTGCAGTGAGGGGTTTGAGTCTTAAATAATATACGACAGTTTGCGTTCATTGAACAGTATGAATGATTAATTAATCCATATCAAACAGTCCCTTAAAAGTCACGTCTCGCTTTCAGTTTCGAGCTTATGCACGCTTGCACTCACACTGCAAGCGTAAACCGTGCAAGCGAACCGTGCTCAGGCCCACCTCTTCCAGCCGTGCCAGGGCCAGCCAAGTAAACCGTGCCTGAGCCCGATTCAGATATCTCACACTTCTCAAACGACCCGGGAGACGGGCCTGGGCACGGTAATTTTCCACTTGATTTAGATTTGATTATTATAAATGTTTTCTAATTTACTAAAGTAGGCGTACAAACATACAGCATTAATTTTAACTTTTAAAAAGCTAAAAAGGCTGCTAAAATCAGAAAAAAATAACAAATAACACACATTTGCAATACTTCCTAAAATGAGTGCTTAAAAATAAATACTTTAAATAGGCTTATCTTTAAAAAGTTTACTTTAAACTTTAGCTGAGCACAAATCCCTAAAATATCTTTAAAATCCATGCCTCTAATTTCCCATTTGGTTTTGAGTCAATCAATTACAGAAGGTTAGCATCTTTTTCCCCCCGCAGATTTACTGTCTGATGGGGCGTCACGGTGGCGCAGTAGGTAGCACGATCGCCTACGAGCCTCGGCTGGGTCAGTTGGCATTTCTGTACGGAGTTTGCATGTTCTCCCCATATTGGCGTGGTTTTCCTTCGGGTGCTTCGGTTTCCCCCAACAGTCCAAAGACATGCGCTATAGGTAAATTGGGTAATGGGAATTGGGTGAATGAGTGTGTATGGATGTTTCCCAGTGATGGGTTGCAGCTGGAAGGGCATCCACTGCGTACAACATGTGCTGGATGAGTTGGCGGTTCATTCCGCTGTGGCGACCCCAGATTAATAAAGGGACTAAGCTGAAAAGAAAATGAATGAATGAATACTTTCTGATGAAAGTCAGCACCAATATTTCATTGCTCCAGATTATTACTGTCGTTTTTATAAAAGGAGAAATTCATTCATTTTAAGGTTTGTTTTCTAACTGGTTCAGTTAGACATGCACCATGTATTACCTCGAGGTAGATACTACCCAGCGATGAACATTTTGATAACTATGTGTAGGCTATTTGATTGGGTTGCACACTGTCTCAGTTATGGGAGGGCAGAAATGCGCAGGTGTGTGTCGGCGGCCAAGACATTCAGCATGATTCTGCCTATTCTGAGCTCTCTTGCTGCACGTTAATTTTATTTCTTGTTCTATGATGCGCTTGGTTAGCCTACACCATGGATGTCAAACTCAATTTCTGGAGAACTGCAGCCCTGTTTTATTTCAACCCTAATTAAATACACCTGATCAAACTAATTGAGTGCTTTAGGCTTGTTTGATACCTGGATATAGGTGTGTTGAAGCAGGGCTGGAACTAAACTTTGCAGGGCTGCGGCCCACCAGCAATTGAGTTTGATACCCCTGCCCTACACTGTAAAAAATGCAGGGTTCCACACAATTCATTCATGTTGTCCCAACACAAATTGATTAGGCTATCTTAACAATTTTAACAAATTTATGTGGATTGAACATTGCTACGAGTAGTAGTTGTTGTGGTGTAGTGTGAGTGTGTGTGTGTGTGGTGTTTTCTTTTTCTCTCTTTCTCTCGCTCTCTCTCTCTCACTCTCTGAATTATTCGCAGGTGCAGCGGATTACGTCGGATCATGATTGGTGCTTGGATTGGCGGCAGCTGTATTTAAAACTTCAGAGAGCATGGATTCAGTGGCTCCCCACTCTCTCTCTCGATTCCCCTCTTGTTAATTCTCTGTGGAGATACTGCTTGAGTGATAAAAATGAGGGTTTGTTGCTAATGTCTCCTATATGGCATTTTGTGAGATGCCGATGTAAAGTTGTACATTCTAACCGTGAAACCTGGTTCTCTTTCTCCCTGTCTGGCTTAGAGCATGGTAGGGAGGTTTGGTGCCTTCTATTTATTATTTTTGTTTTCTCCTGTGCTGTTAATAGGCAGGTAAGTTTTTTTTGTATTTTATTTTATTATCTATTTTCCAGGGAAGCTTGCTCTAATTTAGTTAGTTTGGCTTATTGTCATTTATTTTGGCTGAACCCCTCCCGATGTTATTTTTGCTCCTTATTTTCTGTAAATAAATCATATTTTCTTGTTAATTCTCAGTGGTTTGTGTTTTGGTTTATATTTTTAGGAGAAAGAGAGTGCGGGGCACCAGGGATTATATTTTTAATCCCTGTTATTTTGTTACGTTTTGGTTAAACCTCTTTTTGGGTAAGGATTTTTTATTTAATTCCTAACAAACATAAAAAAATGATTGTTCGAATGAAATCTCAAGAATTGTGCTGTTTCAGCTGATTTGAAATAAGTAGTTTGAACGAGCAATAAAAAATAAAAAAATTTTTTGAGTGTACTTTTGACTGGACCGTTCTCACTGTAGAGCTGAACTAAGGAACTGTACTGGGAAATAAAAGACTTTACTAGGGAAAGCAGGATGTCTGTTTACCCTTACTGGGGACTAAATAGGGCTATTTAAACTCTGAGCTACTGCTACTCTGAGTCATAATTTAGCTGCGTCACTGTTTTTGAACAGCATCGAACCGAAAGGAATACTTCACATTATTGACACGTGAAAGCATAACAAAAAGAGGCGTTTCCCATGTCATGACGCAAACTAATTCATCAGCCAATCAAGGCCCCTTCCTTTCGCGGGCCCTGGGGCTTCAACCTCATCTAGTCCTAATGTTAATCCAGCCCTGGGTACAGAAATTGAATAATCACAATTCAAAATAAGCTTTTCTTACTTTCGTTTGACTCGTCTCTAGTTGAAATATCTCAAATTCTTTGATAAAGTAAAAATATTTCATTTTTACCTTTAGAATACATCAAAACGAAGAGTTCTGCCAATGGGGTAGGTCAAATAATGTTATTTTTTGCTTTAAAAAGGAGATATTTATAAAAACAAGACAAAAATTAGATTATTTATAAATAACTAAATACAATTAATCTCTGTTACACCTCCAAACATCATCTATTTTTGTGCCCAAATGTTTTAAAGTCTGTTGAAATGCTCAGTCACAGGCCTTAATGCAAATGATAAACTTTCACTCTATTATGGTTAAACTAAGCAGTGGCTCTACAAATTGCCTGTGTTTTGTAGCTCCTGGTCAACTATAATTAAGACTCAACATTGCAGATCTTGCGATGTGACTACTGAAAATGTGCACATTGTGATTTTGATGCTGAAACGATATATTGTGTGGGGATAATCCGACTGAAAAGAAGAGTTAAATAGAACTGTGCTGGCATTTCTGCAGCAGAAAAAAGCTTCGGTGGACACCCAGACTTAGGGAAAGCAATTATTTACATCCCTTCATCAAAAATACTGCATATTATACTAAACAAACACGCAGTACCTGCTGATGAAGGATTCTGAGACTTGAAAAGGCCAACCACACTCTTGCTATGGAAACCTCCTGAACGAAGTAAAACCGCTTTGGTGCGAGGGTGTTTCCAACACACAACTGGCAGACGGTTGTGCCGGTAGCAGCGGGACACTTTCTGGAGACTGCTGTCCTGCACAGTGTGAGGAACCACCAGGAGAGCAGGATAGCTGCAAAACAACACACCATTCAGAAGATTATAATTCAGAAGTCATCATAGAAGCTTCAGAAATTTCGGTTGTTGTTTTTTTAGAGTGTACAGTGTTTCAAAGTTAGTGAGCAACCCACAAAAATGTAGATGGCACGTCAAGGTTGTATTATCAAACATATTATCGGAAAAAAGTCCAAAGTAAGGCAAGGACTTGATTCTGTTAATTAATTGTGGAATGTTAATGGGTTGTTAATGTTGAAAAAAGGCAGTTTTAATAGAAGTAAACAATTGGAGAAGTCCTTTATGTGTCACTTAAAAGAAACGTTCACCCCAAAATTTAAATGTATTGTTAACTTGTACTATTTACTTGTATATCTCACTATTTACTTGCCCTCAAGTGATTCCAAACCTTTATAAACTTCAGTATTCTGTTAAACACCAAATAAGATATTTTGAAGAAAGCTGAAAAAGGTTTAATCTTTGTTTACTGTACCATAGTAGGAAACACAACTACTATGGAAGTCAATGGTTACAGGTTTGCAGCTTTCTTTAAAAATATAAAAAGTGTTTGGAACAAGTGTGAGTAAATGATGACAATTTTCGGTAACACTTTATTTTGATGGTCCATTTGAGTATTAGTAGACTGTCTACTTAATATTTGTTGATACTGCTCCTTCAACAGACATTTAATTGACTATAAGAAACTTAGCAAGTACATGTGAACTTACACTAACCCCAACCCTAACCCCAACCTAACAGTCTACTTACAATTTAATGAGAATTAGTTGGCATGTAGATGCAATGTAACTTAAATTCAACAAACGGACAATCAAAATAAAGCATGACCCAATTTACAGTTTTCTATTCCTTTAAGATGTCTGGTGTTTTTGGCTGAAGAAAGAACAGCCATGGATGATTTACAACCTACATTTAGAAATAGATTTTAATTCAAGCCGACTTCATCAAGCATCACAGGATGTCCAGACACAAAGGCTATTTTCTAAAATGATATACAGTACAAGTACAAGTTATGCCAGCAGCTAGCTCTCTGCAACCCTCACATGGTCACCCACTGAAGCTAAGCAGGGCTGTACCTGGTCAGTACCTGGATGGGAGACCACATGGGAAAGCTAGGTTGCTGCCGGAAGTGGTGTTAGTGAGGCCAGCAGGGGGCACCCAACCTGCGATCTGTCTGAGCCCTAATGCCCAAGTATAGTGACGGGGACTCTATACTGCTCAGTAAGCGCCATCTGTCGGATGAGACGTTAAACCGAGGAGAAGAGAAGAGGAGATTCACCCTCAATGTGTAAAGCGCTTTAAGTGCCCAGAAAATGTGCTATATAAATGTAAGAAATTATTATTATTAAGAACGATTTTTTTCTAAGACGTCAGGATTTGGCCAAATTCTAAAGCAGCATCACATTTCCTTTAAGAATACTGTAAGGTAGAAGCTCTGCATTTAAGTGACTCTTCAGTGGGGCTTTCCAGTGGGATTTCCTGCAGTACGACTTCAACTTCCAGATAAAATGACTTAAATGACCAAATAAAAGGTCTTTGAATTGGAGCAGGTGGTCTGACAATAGCATGTTCCCAGCATTCTTTGACTGCAGAGTGTTACTCACCTGTATCTGCTCAGATCTGTATTAGACACGTGCTATGAGCACAAATGAGTCCTTTTGAAGTCAACAGTGTGATACCAAAACCACTAGCAAACTGCGGGTATCTTGCATCACTGTTTAAATTAGTTTGGCCATTTCATTCTGCTGTACACCTATAGCTAGTAAAGCCATCAGTTTGTGTATATGTTTTTGGTCAATAACTTAAATTGACATTTGAGTGACATTTTATTGCACTCTGTTGATTGCAAAGTATGTTATGTGAAGCATATATTAAATGTAAAATATGTTTTGTATAACCAATTTAATTCGGTTACATGTAATCTCTCTTTTATAGAGGAAATTAAAATATGAGATTTTGGAAATGATTTCTAAAAAAAAATATCTAATATTCTACACACTGTAAAAAAGTGATTAGTTACTTAAAGCGAGTAAACCGAATGCCTTAAAAGCAACAAGTTGACTTTACAAAAATAATGTAAGTAAACCCATTGTAATGCCGAGTTCAGACTGCAAGATTTTCAAAGTAGTCGTGTCACGGATGTTTTCACACTGCATGACTATCTGGGTTAGCGTTCTGTCGGCGCTGTGTTTACACTGTAGGATGGATCGGCGACAGGAGAGTTCACTTTAAGGAAAAATCACAGACAACTTTGTCTAAACTACGTCTCACAACCAAACAAATGCGAGAAGTGACATGGAAACAACACGAGGTCACATAGTAGATCTTTCGTTATTAACTACATAATGTAAACAGAAGGCTTTACCTTTAGAAACTTGTGTTGCTCACCTGGCTTTTGAAGCGAATTAACAATCTCTCCTAAACTTTTTTTGCTTTTCGACCTGATTGTGATATTGATCAGAAGGCACGTCAAACAGACACAGTGCTCCTGCTGAATTTACACTAGTTTTTCCTCCATTTCTTGGGTCTAAATAAACTGAAAATGAGCGCTTTTAACTTCTCCCCCAGCCTCCCACTGGCCTGCAGGTACCCGTACAAGTGGATGCTGCTCTCTCATTGGCTGTAGGTAATCGCAGATGTTATTTTCAATCAGAACTCATTTCACACGCCATGATTTGAATCGCTGACAGATCCAGATATTTAGCACGACAAATATCTCACGGGTGTCCGTGACTCATCGGCAATTCTCTCATATCGCGTCTTTGATAGTTCATACTGTATGATTGTCACTCACGTGAACGAGCACCAATTTGCCTGTGATTTCAGGCATTTGTCTGCGATTTCTCAAAACCTGTCGGCAAGTCAAAATCAGGGCTAAAATCATGCAGTCTGAACTTGGCAATACTTGTTAAGTTGATGTAATTTTTATAACTATCTAAATTGTTCACTTTTTAAAATGAAAGCTAATCACTTTTTCCAATACACCTTATATACAACATATTTGTTTTTTCCCAGCTTTTCTGTATCTAGCAAAATGACATACAGTAAAATAATTCTGCTCTTCCAGACTACAGTGTGTCTTCTAAATTTAATACAGGCTATAATTGTAGATTTTATAGACTTAATGAACCACCAAATATGTAGTATTGTGATAATTACAGTAATTATTTAAAAACAGATGTAGTCTGTTTATAGTCTGACACTGTAGGGATTAGTTGACTTTAAAAAAGTATGTACAATTAGCATAATTATTAAAATAAGTCACTTTAAAAGTTCCAATTTACAATGGGTTCACTTACATTATTTTTGTAAAGTCAACTTGTTGCTTTTAAGGCAATTGGTTTACTCACTTTAAGCAACTAATCACATTTAACAGTGCAGGATCTTAAAGAGGACCTATTATGCTCCTTTTTCAAGAAGTAAAATAAGTTTCTGATGTCCCTAGAGTGTGTATGTGAAGCTTCGGCTCAGTAGACAAATAAAGTTTTATAACTCTTTGAAACTGCCCCTTTAGCCTCTGATATTATTTGTGCCATTTCGGTGACTATCACTTTAAATTCAAATGAGATTGTGCTCTTTTCAAGAGAGGGCGGAGCTACAAATGCCTATGTGTCAGCATAGTGGCAGATTCAAAAACAAGACTAACATCCTATGCTAATGAGATTGTCACTAATGAGCGGGGCTTTCCCCCTCTGATGACATATATAAAGTGTTCGGCTGCACTCCCTCCAATATCCCCTACTCCTCCTAGATCATTTCTGATATCGGTTCGTAGTATTAGCCAAGTATATGGAAATCAGCCTCATGTCTCTGGCATTTATATTAAGTCATAATCATAATGTTTATAAACACTTTTGATGTTCTATTGCAATATTACCTCTATTACTTTTTTCACATCCATGCCTGCATGAACAGGCATGTGGAGTTTTTTCTTTGTCAAATATTTCTCAAATGATGTAAAACAGAACAATGAAATTTTCACAGTATTTCCTATAATATTTTTTCTTCTAGAGAAAGTCTTATTTGTTTTATTTCGGCTAAAATAAAAGCAGTTTTTAATATTTTAAAAAAAATTTTAGGGGCAATATTATAAGCTCCCTTAGCCAGTATTTGTATTTAGTTGCCTACAGAACAAACTACCATTATACAATGACTTGCCTAATTACCCTAACTTGCCTAATTAACCTAGTTAAGCCTTTAAATTGCACTTGAAGCTTGAATATTATGTACTGTCATCATGGCAAAGAAAAAAGAAATCAGTTATTAGAAAAGAGTTATTAAAATTATTATGTTTCTAAATGTGTTGAAAAAATCTTCTTTCTGTTAAACAGAAATTGTGGAAAATATATACAGGGAAGGCTAATAATTCTAACTTCAACTATATATTTGACGAAAGTGACCCTGACTGAAACTTCTATTATAAACCATACAGATAAAAATCTAAAACCGTTTTCATTATTGTGTGGTTAGCTCAAACACATGTGCCAAATCCAGATTACTTAGTGTCAGTTGAGTGAAGAACACTTATTCTGCGGTTTGCATATCTGCTGTTTATATCGAAAAAATCACTGCAGGGATGATCGCTAAGTTTTTTTCACCGAGTCTCAGTGTTGTGCTTTTTCTTGCCTGCGACACAGTGAATACAGTCTGTTGACTGCTGTAACACGAAACTGCTCTCCACTCTTCAACCGTGTGGAATTAGCACTGATGGTACCCAGACCCAGCCTCTGATAGTCCCGAAAACAGGCTCGCTCCACCAACTGCTCCATAGTGGACTTTTCTGAGGCCTTCAGTGTGTTGCTGGAGGGAGGCTCTCCGTCATCTGAGACTGAAACATTAAGATTAAACATCAAAATTAAAAATAAACATCATCTGTCATAATGTGTATTTGTGAGACATATATATATACATATATATTACTCACTGGAGATGTCATCATCCTCATGCCACGTCATGCGACTGCCCTTCTCGTTTTTCTTGAGGGTGGACTGGCGACCCATGGTGATCTTACCGGCCTTAATAGCCCCTTTCACAATGGTCTTTGATAGAGTGCTGCAAAAAACAATCATTTTAAGAAACACTACAAGCATAATTAATGCTCTTGCAAACCTTTATGACTCTTGCCCAATGGAATAAGCACTGGGATCATATCAAGCTCCAATAATGACAAATATGACTATGTGTATAATTTTTTCACCCAGTAGTTCTGACAACATGTATTATTTTATCCTGATCTATTATAATTTCATGCAAATAAATGCACTAAACAATAACTTTAGATTTTATTTTATTATAGAACTTATGACACAATATATACTCTATATGCAATGCGTAAAAAATGTGAAATGTATTATATTACATTTTGTGGACTGGCAACCTATTGTGAACTTACCGGCCTTTATAGCCCCCTTCACATTGGCTTTGATAGAGTACTACAAAAAACACCTTTATGACTCTTGGCCAATCTTGTAAAATGGAATAAGCAAAAAACTAAAAAATGCTTATATGTATAAATATTTTCCCTAATATTTATGTTCTGACAATATGGAATATTTTATACTGAACTATTGTGATTTCATACAAATAAAAGCTCTGAACGATAGTATTATATTTAATTGTATTATATAACTCTTCAAACATTATTAGTAGTTCATAATATATATATATATATATATATACACACACACAGTTGAAGTCTTATTATTATTAGCCCCACTTAATTCTTATTGAATTATTAGCCCCTTTTTTAATTTTTTTTTCTTTTTTAAATATTTCCCAAATGATATTTAATAAAGCAAGGTCATTTTTACTGTATGTCTGATAATATTTTTTCTTCTGGAGAAAGTCTTATTTGTTTTATTTTGGCTAGAATAAAAGCAGTTTTTAATTTTTAAAAACCATTTTAAGGTCAAAATTATTAGCCCCTTTAAGCTATATATTCTTTCGATAGTCTACAGAACAAACAATCATTATACAATAACTTGCCTAATTACCCTAACCTGCCTAGTTAACCTAATTAACCTAGTTAAGTGTTTAAATGTCACCTTAAGCTGTAGAAGTGTCTTGAAAAGTATCAAGTAAAATATGATGTACTGTCATCATGGCAAAGATAAAATAAATCAGTTATTAGAAATGAGTTATTAAAACTATTATGTTTAGAAATGTGTTGAAAAAATCTGAAGAAATTGGGGAAAAAATAAACAGTGGACTAATAATTCAGGGGGGCTAATAAATATATATATATTATATATATATATATATTTTTTTTTCTTTTTTTTTCTCACTACTGTAGTAAGTTTGTAATTTATTCCATATAGATTAACACTAATGCTTTTCTTAGAGTTTTTGTCTCGTTTCTAGTCTAAATATATAATAATTCTCAAATCAAGAAGCATTTTATAGACAATAAAAACATTTGTTTTGTTTTCAGAAATAATAAGTTTGACCAAAAAAGACCTTTATGACTCTTGGCCAATGTTAGAAAATGGAATAAGCATTGGGATGATATTAGGCTCCAATAATGACAAAATATATGTTTATATTTATAATTTTTTTCTGACAACTATTGTGATTTCATGCAAATATAAGCTCTAAACCATAGTATTGCATAATTTTACACATTATTAGTAGTTCATAATATATATAGAGAGAACCAATTATACCTGAATGTATAGTTTTTTTCTAGAGCTATATGTACGATGTGTGAAAGTGTGGAATTTATTATGCATTCAAAATGTTGAGGTTGTTTGTGGTGTATTTAAATGGTTAATTACTGTAACATTCACTATGAATAATTTATTCCATATAGATTAACACTGTAAAAATGATTTTGTCTTGTTTCTAGGCTAAATATACAGTATTACAATTCTCAAATCAAGAAGCATTGTATAGACAAGTAAAGGTTTTGTTTTCAGAAATAAAAAGTCCAAACTACCTGTAAGTGAGTTTTTCCTTAAAACAAGCTAAATAATCTGACAATGGGGTTTGTAAAATAATTTTGTTCCCAGTTTGAAATTAGTAACTTTTTCTTACTCCATTAGCAGATTATTAAACTTGTTTAAGGAAAAACTCATTCAACTTAGAATTATTATTTCTGAAAACCAAACAATATTTTTTACTTGTCTAGAAAATGTTTCTTGATTTAAGACTTTTTAGATATTTGGACTAGAAACAAGACAAAAACTCTTCAGTAAATACATTTATGTGACAGATTAAGAACTACTGTATGCTTCTAAAGACTCTGAATATAGGTCAGAACTGTCAGAAAGCATAAAAACTCAATTTCATTTTAGCAGAAACAACAAAATAATAAGGGTTTGGAATGCTGGAGCAACATATCTTAACTGTGAAAGTTTAACCTACATGACATGCACTCTATGAAGCACACATATTGCACTGACCGGAAGCCTGTGTTCCTCTCTTTCTGTTTGGGTAATATGAGTTGCGGTGCCGTCTGTCCTGCTGCAAAGGCAAACGTGCTGAAGATGGATGATGGGTAGCGGATCCGCTGTACGTGTTTCCTGAAGATCTCGACCATCTCTGAACTCACCTCCTCATCAAATGCCACTTTAATTAGCTGAAATGAAGCCAGACACATTGTCAGAGTTTGTTCTAATCGCTGCCAAGATACCATATTAGCTAAATTTTACAGAGAAGAATACAGTGGGGGAAATAAGTATTGAACACGTCATTTTTTTCCTGGGAATAATATTTCTAAGCTGTTGACATGGAATTGAACCAGATTTTGGTAAAAACCCAAACAATACAAACATAAAAATAAAACAAAACTAAAAAAAATATTAGTAGTGTAATAACAATGGAATGACACATGAAGAATGGACTGAACTACTGAAACGTATTTAATACTTTATGAAAAAGGCTTTTTTAGTGATGACAGCTTAAAGACGACCGTCAGGTGTGATTTTTTTTCAACACACTGTAAAAATCTTGATGGTTCTGTGAGTTTTGTCTATCAAATCTAAACTTTATTTTGGATTTTTTTATTGGATTCAAGTCAGATGATTGGCTGGGCCATTCGAACAGCTTGATTTTCTTTCTCTGAAATCATCTAAGAGTTTCCTTGGCTGTGTTATGGATGATTGTCTTGCTGAAATGTCCACCCTGGTTTCATCTACATCATCCTGAGAGAACTACTGAGAGATTTCAGCTGCTGTCTGGGCATTCCATGCTTTTCTACACCTGCCTTTCTTGATGTGTTCAATATTTTTTCCCTGTCATTTCATTTTATTACACACAACTTCATTTGAAAACTAATTAGTTTTGTTCTCTTTGCATATATGAATTTCTTTGGTTGTTACCAACATCCGAGAAAAATTTTAAGTCAACGGCACCTATAGAAATATGTTTTCTGAGAGAAATGGTAACGTGTTCAATACTTATTTCCACAACTGTAACAAAAACTGGTGAATTCTGCACTGTTTCTAATACAATGGCTGAGGGATAATCTAGAATTCTTTTCACACAAGTCTACAGGTTGTCCTAGGGTTAAACATTTCAAGTCATGCCATAGCCATTTCACCCTGCAGCCCAAGACCGGTTGCTCACTGAACCTAAGCAGGGCTGAGGTTGCTGTTGGAAGTGGTGTTAGGGCTTACTCACACTATGCTATCCGAACCGTGCCCAGGCCCCTTTCCCGGATAGTTTGAGAAGGGTGAGCGCTCTGAATCGGGCTCAGGCACAGTTCACTTGGGCAGCCCTGGCCTGGTTGAAAGAGGTGGGCCTGAGCACGGTTCACTTGGGCTCAGTCGCGGTACACTTACAGTGTGAGTGCAAGCATGCCTGAGCCCGAAACTGAAAGCAAGACGTGACTTTTAAGGGACTGTTTCATATGGATACTCATTTGTACTGTTGAATGAACGCAAACTGTTGTAGATTATTAAAGACGCAAACCCCTCACTGCACGTCAGCTGCGCCTTCAGCAAACCTCCTAATTCCTGCAGCACGAGGACTATGATTGTTTATAAGCGTCAAAAGTGGCTGATCTGTTCGGCGAAATATTTGACTGTGTGTCACCGCATATCAAACGACTTAAACAATATAACTAAAGAAATCTCCACTGTGCTGAGCGAGAGCGCTTACTGAGCAGCGCGTCATTAATGACGTAAGCGCCCAGGCTCGAATGTAATGTGAGTGCGGACCGTCGGGGGAGACGGGAGGGGGGACAAGCGTGCTTGGCCTGGTTCAAGGCAACTGTACATAGTATGAGTACGGCCTTAGTGAGGCCAGCAGAGGGCACTTAATCTGTGGTCGGTGTGAGTCCTAATGCCCCAGTAAAGTGAACGGGGCACTATACTGTCAGTGAGCGCCATCTTTCCGATGAGACGTTAAACTGAGGTCCTGACTCTCTGTGGTCATTAAAAGTCCCATTGCACCCCTGTAAAGTGTAAGGATGTAACCCCGGTGTCCTGGCCATATTCCCTTCATTGGCCCTTACCCAACTTGGCCTCCCTCTTTCACTGTCTTTCCACTCCACCAATAGCTGGAGTGTAGTGAGTGCACTGACGCCGTTGTCCTTTGGATGCCGTCGTATCATCCGAGTGAATGTTGCACACTGGTGGTGGTGTTTGTGAAGTGCTTTGGGTGTATGGCCATATACAATAAATGTGCTATATAAATACACATTACATTTACACTTACAAGTGTGAAATGCTCTTGAGAATCCTGGAAATGTGAAAAAAAGGCCACAGATTTGACAAGAAATTTTTGCGCACTTCTGTGAATCAGAAAATCTGCAAATAATCAATTGCAATTTTAAGCAAGAGCAATGACTTGCAGAAGTGCTCTGAGCTGGACGGCAACGTGGAATAAGATCTTTTCCCACTTTTCTGTGGAGAAAATGAGGAAATTTTTCTTTCCAAAATGAGGTTTGGCGGTATGAACGCTCGTCTCTCCCTCTATCTCTGCTTCTCAGGGGTCTGACCTGGTCTCTCGCATGGCCTGCAGGTCTTTAATGAGGGCCTGATAATGTACCCCAGACACCAGCTGCTGGCAGTCACACGTGGGCAGCTCAGCACAAATGATCCACGGTTCCATACGGGGCACGATTTTATAGCTCAAGTTAGTAAAACGATAGGAATGAGCCATAAAATCTTTATGGCCCTATAGTCCATGCATGGTGAAGAACACAGCATGTGCTTGTCCTGCTCTGTCCTCATCCATGAAGAAACCTTGTGATAATGAGTCGAACAGAGGAAAAGAAAGAGAGAATTACTTCATAAGGCACGTATATCACGTGACCATTCGCGCACTCTGGGCATGTGCGTTTAAGTATAAACAGGAAGCATGTGTCTCGCTCGCCATTTGGTTATTGTTAGTCAACAAACGCTGGTTGAACGATGAACGCGAGCGATTAGCGAGTGCTCAAACAATAGCTTGTCTTTGCAAATATATGCAGTTGCTGTAGTAAAAAAGGCAGAGTTTAACTTAAATTAAAAATGCCTAAAACGGACAATAGTGCAAACAATGCTTCCATTTCTGTGTCCATGTTGTTGTTTACAGCGAAGGCTGGTCTGCCGTCATCCAGTAGCGTTATAGTCATGTGATAGGGGCTTGACGAATAAGGGAAGGATACGCAATGACCCAAAAGCCCCAATCAGGTAGCAAATCTCAGCAGCCACGCCTCCGTTTTCAGATGTCTCCGTTTTCCCCCATCCACACGAAGACGGAGCAGCAGCGTTTTAGAATAAAAAAATGACCTCTCCAGCGTTTTCAAAATGTTCCGTTTTTGGGGCTCGAAAACTCCGGCGTAGTGTGGACAAATGGCGTAACCGTAGCAAAACTTATGCGTTTTAAAACGAAAACGCTTTAGTGTAAACAAGGCCTAACTATGCTAAACCCAAGATACTGCTGTGTACTTTGCGATTGCTATGCTGAATAAACATCTCCATTGAGATCTTATACGTCCTTATCATTTTTTTCTTACCAAGTGTAAACCATCTGAAACTCAAAGAACACTTCTGTGTGCGAAAAAAAAGTGTGTGTTTACTACAGGCAACATAAGGCAAGCCCCTCAACATTAAAAAGGCTTAAATGCTAAAGAACAAAGATGGAGTTTCAGAAGCTTTTTAAAAACAGATGGAGTTGGAGCATGTCTGATGTGGGGTGGAAGCCCATTCCAGAGTTTTGGGCCGATAACAACAAAAGCCAGATGCCCACTTTGCTTACACCTGGACCTTAGTACAGAAATAATAAACTAATTAGAAGACCTTAGTGACCTACCAGGATTTTATACATGTAGGAGGTCTGCTAAGTAAGGTGGTGCCAGATCATTTAAGGATTTAAAAACAAAAATTAATAGTTTAAAATCAATCTGTGACCAAACAGGCAGCCAGCCCAGAGAGGAAAGAACTGGGGATATGTGATCATACTTGCGAGTCCCTATCAGAAGTCTCGCAGCCGCATTTTGGACTAATTGTAATCTATTCAGGGCATTTTGACTAATACCCACATATAGAAAGTTGCAATAGTCCAGTCTTCCCAAAGTAAAAGCATTGATCACCTTCTCAAGGTCATTAAAAGAGAGAAATTACTTCACTTTTGCCACAAGTCGTAAATGGAAAAAACTGGATTTAACAACTGAATTTAACTGTTTGTTAAATTTCAGATCACTATCAAAATGAAACTTTAGGTTTCTAACAACAGGTTTTTGATAAGTTGATAGCTCACCAAAACCTAATAAATGCAGAAGGGTAGGATCGCCAAACCAGACCAGCTCAGTTTTTTCCTTATTGAAATGAAAAAAAAATGTATGACAGCCAGGTCTTTACCTCGATAACCTCGATATTGCCTGTAGTGGATGCACATCCTATCCTGACTTGAAAGATTAGGTTGTTTTTTTGGTGGACAAGGGTGTTTTTGGTGTCCCCTGAAGTCACATGGAATGTTTTGACAATGTCTTTGATTCCTTTTCTGGAAAATGTGAATGTCTTGGGAGCACTGTGAACTATGGAGGATGAGGGAGTTCTCAGATTTAATCTACAATATCTTAAAATGTTTCCTCAAGATGAGCAAAGATCTCAGGGGATTAAAATGACATGAGAGGGAGTAACTGATAACAGAATTTTCAGTTTTGGATCAACTAACTCTTTATTGGGTAGTCAAGTTTTACGCACTGACACATTTGACCCCACACTCCCAAGTAATATAGTGTGTTATTGACAAAGTTTGCACTTGAGGCCTTTCACTAGATGCCCACTGAGTGTGTTTCAGTACCTGAAAGGAGGCAGATCTCAGCTGCAGCCCCTCCTGCATGTTCTGCTGGAGCTGGTTCTGAATGGTGATTTTTTTCTCCTTGGTTAGCGTAGATACTGGAAAACTTCTGATCACGGCCTGTTCGCCAACTGCGCAGACACACAAAAATAAACAAACAATCACAGCAAGTACTCCAAACAGAGTAAATCTCTCTAAATATAGAGCAGTAAACTCTCTAAACTCAAAGTTATTTCAGCACCTACTCACACTTTGTTGTTTCAAACCCATACGAGTTCAATTAAAACGATTCAAATGCATTTAGAACCAACTCGGTTTGACGTCAAACCTGGTGTTATGCAGCATGCGGGATGACTTTAAGATCTACAACGGATGTTCATATTTTAAACAAAAAACAACTAAACAAAACTATTTTACGTCTCCAAATCTACAAGTCAAACATTATGGAAGCCTGAGCTATGGAGATGATAGTGGAATTCAGGAGAAACCCCCCTGCTTCCCCCCCACTGAGCATCATGGACAACATTGTAGCAGCAGTGGAGTCATTCAGGTTCCTGGGCACAACCATCTCTCAGGACCTGAAAAGGGACACTCACATTGACTCCATTGTCAAAAAAGCTCAACAAAGGCTGTACTTTCTTCGTCAGCTGAGGAAGTTCAACCTCCCAAAGGAGCTGCTGAAACCTGTTCTACACCTCCATTATTGAATCAGTCATCTGCTCATCAATAACTCTCTGGTTTAGCTCAGCTACCAAATCCGACCTCCGAAGACTACATCGAATAGTTTGGATTTCTGAGCGAATCATTGGTACAATCCTCCCTACTCTCCAAGAACTGTACTTTTCCAGAGCAAGCAGAAGGGCTGCCAAAATCACTCTGGACCGCTCACACCCAGCACACTGCCTCTTTGAACTTTTATCTTCTGGTCGACGCTACTGTGCACCAAAACAGCCCGACATAGAAACTGTTTTTTCCCTCAGGCAATCCATCTCATGAAAACTTGATGATAATAATTGTGGAACCAACATCACTACTTGCTATACACTTTTTATACACATATACACTTATTTAACAACACACTTTACATGCCATTTTGCACATAACAGCTGCACATATAATGTTGTATATGTAGCTGTACATGCACTTGTCAATTTGTATATTGCATTCACTACTTATTTTTAAAATATATTCATTATCTGTTTTTTTAGTCCTGTCTCTGTAATTCTGTTGCACTGTAGAAGCTCTATCATGAAAATAAATTCCTCGTATGTGTAAACATACCTGGCAATAAAGCTCTGATTCTGTAAAAGCACTGGTTCACCCAAAATGTAGCACCTATCATCATTTATTCATCCCAATAGAGATTCAACCAAAAAGCATTCGGTGAATCACAAATTACGATACTGTTAAAGAAATAGGAAGGAGGAAATCGACTGTACGTTGGTCTGTTGCACCAACTGTGCACTAATTACAACATATCCATTTTAATGTAAAGTGCACAAAGCTACAACTTACGCACTAATACATATTTTTGCATTGCATCAATACAATTAGTTATAACATCTACAAACTAATTATTTACAGATGAATCTGACTGGAATAAATAATTAATTTGTATACCTGACAGATTAACGGTATGATAATATAGGCAGTCAAGCCTAAACTTATTTATACCCCTGGCAAATTCTGACTTTAAGTTACTCTTATTCAAGCGATAAGATGATGTACAAAGATAAGATGATGTACAAGAGACACAAAATATATTTTTCTTAGCTTTTATTTACATTTGAACAAAAATAGTAAGTCAGAATTTGCCAAGGGTATAAATATTTTACATATACTTTTTTTACATATAAAGTACAATCAAAAATATATATTTTTAACTTGTTCAAACAACTCAATTACAATGAGCTGAAACAACACAACTCTTAAGATTTCATTGGGACAACTTAATTTATGTTCAATCCACATAAATTTGTTAAAAGTGTTAAGTTAACTTAATTTGTGTTGGGACAATATGAATGAATTGTGTGGAACCCTGCATTTTTTTACAGTGTATAATACTGTAATAACAATACATATTATTTTAGTCATGATTATGTAGTATCATATTTAAAAGTGTACAAAATATACAGTTTTAATTTTTAAAACCGATTTAGTTCAAAATATAGTTGTTTTTGAAAATTTAGATTTGTTAGGGTGAGGAAATGACAAAAAAACTATTTTCTGAACTATTTCAATTATAAATCCATACCAAAATACAACGCAAAACAAAAACTGTACTAAATCACATTATGGTATCAAAATATATTTTTTATTTAGGAGAGTCACAGTAAAAGTCTTTACCTAGCGGGCATCAAAAATCATTTCTGAGTGAACTTTTTTGAACAATTTTAATTTGTGTTGTAACCATTTAGATTAGTATCCCTAGGAGTAGAGGTCTGCGCGGGACTGATTTTTCTCGCTCCCGCTGTATATTCAGCCTTTGTTCACCCGCTGCCCGATCCACCCCATTTTCTACCTGACCCGACCGTTCCTGCTAAATTTAGATCAGATTTCCAAAATCTCACGTTTAAATTGAGTAATACCGAAAGCGAGAGATAACAGAAAAAACTGTAGGTTGTGCAAGTATTGTAGGCTAAATGTCAGTTTTGTTTGCCCCTCTGTGATGAGACATGAGTACTCCTTAAACCCGAGGTTCCAGTCTTGTGACTGCTTTGAGATATTATAACACTGCACAAAGGGTAATTTTTTTTCCATTTGCGTCAATAGCTACATTTCCATCCACCTAATTTTCTGAGCATTTTGGATATGTGCATAAAAATTAGTTGATATAAATTTTGAAAATGTGCATAAAAACATATGCGCATAACTGAGTAGGATGCACATAAACTATGATGGAAACACTTTTACAGAACGAATTCCAGAAAGAGCATTAAAAAGGTCATGTGATTTTGTTATAAGAGATCATGTGATGATAAAAATGTGTGTAAATGGACAAGCCAGCAGGCTGAGTACATTGTAAAACATTTGAAATGTTGAATTGGTCATTCTAAAACATCTGAACCATTTCAGTATTAGTGTTATTATATTATTAATTACCTCCAGAACGGTCAAGAGCGTCTGTGCTCCACATCTCACGCCTTCAAACCCCACCGTGAGTTCATTGCGTGTCAGCATTGTCTTCTGAGGCACTAGCCATTTATCAAATGAAGAAAAGATTCATGCAGCAAATTCAGTTTTTACTGTTGATATTTGGCGCCAGTTAATCAGGAGTGACGATTTTGTTCTCTTTGACTCGCTGAATGGAAACGCTGCTTTATTCGCACATCTTTTATGCGATAATCCAGTTTTGCATATAAAGTTAATTCACATTTTTGGATGGAAACATAGCTTATGACGCATGAAAAAGACTCCCATACATCAGACTTGCCTGATGTGGGTATCCTAACAGTAAACTGACTGTTTTCTAATGCAAGCTGAAGGACAGCGCTTCTTCATTTGCTCTCCCATGTTGGTAAAGCTCCCTGAGGACCGTTATGCAGATGATGCGCGCACAGACTGTGCGAAAATAAAGCATGTGCTAAAAGCACTGGTCATGCATTCATCATGTGTAACAGTCATGAGCACTGGCTGTACTCGTGCTCAATAAGAATGAGGAAATCACAGATATGCTGTTCCGAAATAACGTCAGGACTCCGCAGCGATAAATTGTTAGACCGCCTGTTCCCATTCACATTACACAAGAGTTACCAACCGATGCCGCATTTTATTCAGAAATTTATTCTGTAACACTGACCGGCCCACATTTAAAAAAATAGTCCAGCCCTTCTGGCATTTGCCAGAATTTCCAGATGGCCAGTCCGCCCCATAGGAGAGTGAGAAAATTACAAAAAAAGCTATTTTGTTTAGAAATACATACAGAAATACGATGAAAAACAAAAAATATATAATAAATAACCCTGTGTTATAAAAATAATTCATATCTAAAAGAGTCAAAGTAATAGACTTTGGGCGACAAGGTGGCACAGTGGGTAGCGTTGTCGCCTTACAGCAAGAAGGTCACTGGTTCGAGCCCCAGCTCGATCAGTTGGCGTTTCTGTCTGGAGTTCTCCCCGTGTTGGCGTGAGTTTCCTCCGGGTACTCTTGTTTCCCCCACAGTCCAAAGACATGTGCTGTAGGTGAATTAGGTAAGCTAAATTATCCATAGTGTATGTGTGTATGACCTGATCCTCCAGGTTGGGGGTTAAACGTTGGGCTTACATCGCACCTCATAAAAACTAGAAGTTAAGAAACACCAATATGGTGCGGCTAAATATCAACTTTGATATAAATGGCCCTGAGAGTAAATAAGTAAATAAGTAAATAAAGTAAAAGCCTTTACCTAGCGGGTCATGAGGAGTGCCTTTAAAAACGATGCGGTATGTGGTGAGGAACAGAGCTCCCTCTGCTGGCAGGATGTGTGGTCCTCCCAGAAGTCCTCCGGTGGCCTCTTCTCGACCGTCAGGGTCCAAGACCACCCGCAGCCCCTCAGACACCAGCTCCTCTCCCGGCAGCAGAGCAGGACGCAGGATCTTGGGCTGGAAAAAAATGACGCTCATTTGTATAGCATACAGTATATGTTTACCAATAAACTTCTTAACTGCACTCTCAAGTTAATCTTAAGCTATTTTGTGTGAGAGCCAAATATAGCCAAATATACATTGACATACAGCCATAGACGTCACAGCAGGCACAGGACGTCAGATTGATGTTGTACCCCAATGTCGTGGGGACATTGCATTTTGGGTGGAAATGAAAATCGGGTTGATGTCAGAACCCAAC
>CAIGQZ010034999.1:7715651-7731099 GCA_903798205.1 Danio tinwini | reverse complement strand
AGTATTTGATGTCAATATGATGTTGGTTTAAGATGTTGGCTCGATATTGGATTTTAGTCATTTTCCAACACAACCTAAAATCAACCAAGTATCAATGTAATTTGATGTTGACGCTGACTAGACATTGAATTTTGGTCACCCGACATCATGGCCTAAATTGACCCTAATATTAACATCATATGATGTTGTGTGCCTGCTGGATTGTTTCAGTGTCTTAGAAAATTTAAATCAATATATTGTTTCCTGTAAGCAAGTAAACAAGAAGATTTTCACATAAGTTTAAAGCAAAAACTCTAGGCTACAATATCCAGTTCTCGAAAGTCTTGTGAACAAATGTTCTGAGTGTTTTTTGTTTCAGTGACCTAAAAGTCGTAATTTTTCAATAACCACACATAAACCTTTCTTTTTCAACAACAGAATCTTGCACAAAAATGTTTCTAACGTATTATTGTAGCCCAGTTTGTGCTGTTCACAGTGGTATTAGACTTTAGCCGTTTATGTCTTCATAAGCATCTGAAAAAAGCACAAATATCAGAGCATATCAGAACTTTTCCAGTCCCCCAAAACACCATTAGACCCCTTAGTGCCCCAGCAATGCCGATATACAGCAATATTGCACTGCTAAGTGTGTGTGATTGTATTAATACAACAGTTTGATGCCATAATTGTGTATATAAAAGAAAATCAAAATGGAGACTCTCAAAAATCCTTTTGTAAGAGGAACTACTTTCTTCCGCAATTCAATGTGCTGAAGACCAGTAGCAAATGCACTGGTGTGGAGGAGGGGATGGTTCACTACATATCACTACACTGTTATTCAGCTTGCACTCGATTGCACTAACAAAAGATCCTCTTGATGATTAAGCATCAATTATTAGGTTCAATTCCATGCGCAATAATCAAGCCTTGTGTGTTTATCACCAGAGACACAACCCATCAAGTTTTACACTGTCCAGACAGCCTGGTTTGGCTCTGCGTTGGTGCCATTATCTAGCTCATTAGTTCCATTCAGAAGCGTGACAAGAACTGAAACAGATTCTACTTTCAATAAAATACATAAATAAATAAAACAAGTGGGGACTACAGCAAGTATCTGCTATGTGGAAATCTGTGAACCACTTCACACTAGGGATGCCAGATCTCCATCAGTTTCTTCCCTGGAACTGCACACTATTAAACAAATCTACCACAGCTTAACTTGAAAAGCAAACTTGGTTTGTTTTTGCTGTTCGGACAGTGGGACATTATCCAGCTCAGGTTTCCTTCTTCAAGTAGAGCCCAGCACACAAGACAGATATTATCATGCATATCAACTCTTTCTCCAGAGAGCAAATTTTGATTACATCACATACATATAGAGATTACAAATAAAGCAATATTTTGGTGCTATTTTGATGAGTTTAATTTTTAAATATTGAACTTCAATATCGAAATGTGTTCATTGTACTGTTATTTTAGTACTTAATATATGTGTGGCGACACGGTGGCACAGTGGTTAGCACGATCGCCTCACAGCAAGAAGGTCGCTGGTTCGAGCCCCGGATGGGTCAGTTGCCATTTCTGTGTGGAGTTTGCATGTTCTCCCCGTGTTGGCGTGGGTTTCCTCCGGGTGCTCCGGTTTCCCCCACAAGTCCAAAGACATGCGCTACAGGTGAAGCTAAATTGTCTGTAGTGTACAGGTATGTGTGTGAATAAGAGTGTGTGGGTGTTTCCCAGTGATGGGTTGCAGCTGGAAGGGCATCCGCTGCGTAAAACATATGCTGGATAGGTTGGCGGTTCATTCCGCTGTGGCGACCCCGGATTGATGAAAGGACTGAGCCGAAAAGAAAATGAATGGATAATATATGTGTGTGTGTATTATATATATTTAATATGTATACATACACACACTCATACATAAAAAAATTATATATACTTCGCAATACATTTTTGCCCAGCACTAACTTATTTAAAATAGTTAATGAAAAAAAATAGGCTGCAAATATCTAATATGATAGCAATTGTACAAATCGAAATACAGATGTAACCAGGGTCCAAACTATTGAGCTTGTTTACTTTAAGCCACTTCTATACATAGTCAAAAGTGCATCTTATTGGATTGCTTTCGAAGTGTAAACATTCAAGTGGTCGAATGGTTTACCGTTCTCTGCTTATTGAACTGACATATAGTTGTTCTAGTCCATGTTTTGAGAAAACACACCAAAACAAGGTATTACAAAAATGTACAACACCAAAAATGTGGATTAGTTCAAATTTGTAGCCATCCACAATTTTTCATTTTAAATTGGGTTTATGCTCAATCAAAGTAAACATCATTAGGATTTGTGCATCACACTGAAACCTCTGTTAAAAGAACACTCCACTATTTGGGGGCTGGAAATAGGGTAACTTTACAACCCCTCTAGTTTTACCATTTTTCAATATATTCTGTCAATCTCCGGGTCTGGTGCAAGAACCTTTAGCTTAGCTTAGCATAGATCATTGAATCAGATTAGACCATTAGCATCTCAATCTAAAATCATTTTCCACAAGTTCCAATAAGTTTCCTATTTAAAGCTTGACTCTTCTGTAATTACATCGTGTACTACTACTGACAAAAAATGAATAGTGTTTTCTAGGCCCATATGTCTAGGAACTATACTCTAATTCTGGCGTAATAATCAAGGAACTTTGCTGGCATATCATGACAAAGTAAACAGTGAGATGCTTTGGACAGCTTTCACCAGGTTGAAATGAGTTTTTACCTTCTGAATGGGCGGCAATCTTCTGCTTTCTCTGTGAACCACCTCTAGAGTCTCCATCTGCATTGCCACAATACCTGAACAAACAGAAAAATACCGTAAGGAAGATGTAGGCTGTGTAGGTTCATATGGGTTTTCTAGTAATATACTGTATAGGGATATATGTTTATATATAACAGTCTGAATACTTAAGACCATGTGATATTTCAGTTTTTCTTTTTTAATAAATCTGCAAACATGTCAACAATTCAGTGTTTTTCTGTCAATATGGGGTGCTGTGTGTACATCAATGAGGAAATAAAACGAAATGAACTCGAATTATTTTAGCCAAATGCTGCAATATATGTTGAAGTTGAAGAATTATTGGCCCCACTGTTTATTTTTTTTTCTCAAATTTCTGTTTGACGGAGAAGATTTTTTTCAACACATTTCCAAACATAATAGTTTTAATAACTCATTTTTAATAACTGATTTATTTAATCTTTGCCATGATGACAGTAAATAATAATTTATTAAATATTTTTCAAGACACTTCTATACAGCTTAAAGTGACATTTAAAGGATTAACTAGGTTAATCAGGTTAACTAGGCAGGTTAGGGTATTTAGGCAAGTTATTGTATAACGATGGTTTGTTCTGTAGACTATCGGAAAAAGAAGCTTAAAGGGGCAAATAATTTTGACCTTAAAATGGCTTTTAAAAAATTAAAAACTGCGTTTATTCTAGCCGAAATAAAACAAATAAGACTTTCTCCAGAAGGAAAAATATTATCAGACATACTGTAAAAATTTCCTTGCTCTGTTAAACATCATTTGGGAAACATTTAAAAAAGAAAAAATTTCAAAAGGGGGCTAATAATTCTGACTTCAACTGTGTATATTAGAGATGCACGGACCAGCTGAAATGTCACCTGAATCTGCGGCTTCATACTAATCATCCACCTGCCACCACATATAGTTTTATCTGATATATGTATCAGCAGCCGACCCGCACCCTATCGTGACTTTAATAATTTAATTCTTTGTTTTTAGGCATGATGATAGGTCACCATAATTATTAACAGCAGATTCAGAGAGCTAATATGCGCATCTGATAGTAAAATAATGTTAATCCAAAACGTTTTTAAACAAAAAAAACTAAAGTTTGTCTTTTGACATTTTCTTCATTTTTAAATAGATACAGAAAGTAAAAATAAGACATTTTAGCTTTTACATATACAGGAACAAGATAACAAAAAGGGTGCCACTTCAACCTAAACGGCAGCTATGTTATGTTTACTTGGCCTTTTTCTTTGCACTGTGCAGAAACAGAACAGCATCTATTGTGCCTAAATTGGGGCGATTCCGCCTTGCCTCCAAAACATGGCCAGCTATACTGAATGAGCGCTTGCTCGCACCGCATGTTGTAGAAATGCACAAGATTCTCCTCGCAAGGAGATGCAGTCATGGAAATAAGCGTTCTTGTTTCTCCCAGAACGATAGCAGATTTTCCTCTGATGACGACTCTAACTAAAAGTTTGAACAGTACTCTTGAAACTCAACCATTATTTTAGGGGTCTCATCTTCACATTCTGCAAAGCCCACTCTCTGTTTTTTCGCTGGTCAACTGCTATGTCCCACTATATCCACCCGCGACCCATCCACAATTAATAATAATGTATTTTTGTTATTACGCAACCTGCAGATTATCCGCAGCGTTTGCGGATATAACATATACAGGGCTTAATTTAATCCGGCACCTCATTATACTGATCCCTCTCCTCAACTGCCCTTCTCCCCCATCCGCTGTTCACTTTCGCTTTCTTCTCCACAACCCTCTTCACTTTCGTCCGCGACACCCATCCACCATCCCCCCCCCCCCCCCCCCCCACCAACGTTTATACTACTAAAAGGGGACTGACGCTCCATACAAGCCAAGAGGGGGACCAGATTTTCTACTCATTTTAATGAAGCAAAAATCACATACAAAATTTTCTTTCACACACAAACACACGAACGCACGCACGCACACACGCACACACATATATATATATATATATGATACTATGTTTTTGAGTAAACAAACAGCAAGACTGCGTAGAAAAACCTGCAGATTTGAAAATACTTGTGTTTGTGTGGACAAGGCCTTAAAAAAGTATACATATGCTGCTATGTGAATGCAAACACAGCGTTTTACCTGGAATCATACTATGCAGGCTCTTGATATGATCCTGAGTCACTCCGCTTTCTGTGCACACCTTGTCGATGAAGCGAGAGATGAATCTTCCTACAGAGTTAGCAACGTCACTGGTTTCAGAGTCCTCAAATCCACTCTCAGTGTCAAAACTCTCTGCCACACTTCCTGCAATACTGGTTATTTCACAAAAAATAAAAAAGATCAATTGTAGACCTCAACACAACAATAAAAGCTAAAGCATTTTCAATACTCTTAAAATAACACACAGCTATTCATGGAGGCTTTGATGTAATTTCGCTGCTTTAGTTTTCCGCCATCATCACAATTCAATGTCTGTTTAGTCTTCAGCACACAATTGGTCTGAAATACCACGGTTAGGAAGCAGACGGATTGTGGATTCAGTGCGCATTGTGCTGGTGGAAAAGTGATGTAATTCCTCAACAGAAACAGAAAGACTAGTTCCTGATATTTCAGGCAACAAAATAAATCAAGTCTATTGTAAAACCAGACAACACTGGGTTTCAATAATTAAAGCAGTTTTTGTACAACTCATATAAGACTTTTTTTTGTTGCATATTTCAGCCAAGTTGCAATGATGTGCTCAATTAAATAGTCAGGTGAAAAAGCTGCTATACCTAATTGCATTTCATGTTTTTTTTTGTAACATGACATACAATTTTGAAGATAAACACAAGACAGATTACGGGCCCTGTTTTAACGATCTAGGAGCAATATCCAAAGCGCACGACGCATGGCGCAAAAGCATTAAGGGCATGTCAGAATTCACTTTTGCTATTTTAAGGACTGAAAATTCTGCTTTGTGCCACAGCGAATGGTCTAACAGGGTTGAGCTCATTCTCTTAATGAGTTATAGGTGTGTTTTGAGAATAAACCAATCTCATCTCCCATTACCTTTAAGAGTCAGTTGCGTCGCGCAATATCGCATTTGCTACTTACATGGCGGACTTTGTTAGTGGAAGAACTGAGTGCTTCACTAGTGAGAAAACAGTTTAACAGAGCATCTGCAGCATGAGAATGAGAGAATGAGCCTCCTCATTCTTTACTTTCACTCTCGTGGATAAGGAAACGTGTTGTACGCACAGACATCCATTAGCCTATATGTAATTAATTTTGTTTGTTATGCGCAAAGATTTGTTTTAAAACTATTTCTAAATTCAGTTCTAATTTACAGCAAACAAATAAATGAACAATAATAACGAAGTGTGGTCAAAAAAACTGAGTTATATCCAAACACACATGCTATGCCCCATATTAGAAATCAGAATTAGAATCAGAAAGAGCTTTATTGCCAGGTATGTTCACACATACGAGGAATTTGTTTTCGTGACAGAGCTTCTACAGTGCAAGAGAATTACAGAGGACTAAAAAAAAAACAGATAATAAATATATTTTAAAAAGTAGTGAATGCAATATACAAAATTGACAAGTGTATGAACAGGTGTTTTACTATATACAACATAATATGTGCAGGTGTTATGTGCAAATTGGCATGTAAAGTGTGCTGTTAAATAAGTGTATGTGTGCATAAAAAAAGTGTATAGCAGGTAGTGATGTTGGTTCCACAATTATTATCATCATCAAGTGTTCATGAGATGGATTGCCTGAGGGAAGAAACTGTTTCTTATGGTCTAAAACCTGACAAGTGGGCAAATCTAAATGTGTTTTTAATAAAACAAATATAAATATGCATATAATAAATAATACTGCTAATAATAATAACATTATACAAAAGCAATTTGTCATGATTAAACTGAAAAAGACCGCCGAGATGAAGAAGGCATGGAGGCAGTGGTTTTTATATTTATGTAGGCTAGAAAATAATATTTTTTGTAATATTTTAATCCTTTAATTATTTTTTATTTGTAAAGATATCTGCCTATTGCTCTACATCCTGTGTGTATTAAGCAATGTTTAAGCGAGGCACACATCTAACGTGCTCTGTGCTGGACTTTAGGCCTCCTCTTAGCTGGTCTATTAAACAGTCTATTTCTCAAAATAGCAACGCGCCAGTTATGCGCCTTAACACACCTCCTTTTTTAGACCAGAACGTCTATAGGCGCACATATGAGCGCAAATGCATTTGCTATTTAAATAGCGTGGGTCAAAACGTCAAAATGACTCTTGCGTCAAGCTGAAACTAGCAAACAACAATTGCGTCACGCCTTGTGCCGGGTGTATGATAGGGCCCTACAATTTTGAAGATAAACCTCAGATGAACACATGACACTCTCACATTGAGTCATTATACATTTTTATTTTAATTCGCCTATTATATAGTCTGACAAAAAATTCAATAAACAATCCGTTTGATTACTTAAAAATGTAATCCCAAACCTCCATTTGATGAAAAACACGATTTGTGAAATCATCCAGGAAATTCCCTAACCCTACAAGCAAAGCAAATGTATGCTAAATCACTTGCTTTATCAACCACCACTAATTTAAAAAAGGAAAAAGAAATCCTCAGAGATGAGCACTTCAAATTCTCATGGTGTGCAATTATTTATGGAGCTCACAATATGCCAAAACAATCTCAATTTAAATTGTGTTCATTTGAATTATTAGCAAGTGTAATTTAAAGTTCACTTGAAACAAAAGCTGTGACTGTTATTTTTTGTATTGTGCTCTTAAACACAATTCAAATTCATATCGTTTTGGCATATTTTAAGCTCCATATTTTGCTTGAAAATATGTCTAGAAAAATCTGGAGATTAAAACATGCCAAAACTATCTGAATTTGAATTGTGTTTATTTGAATTATTAACAATTGCAATTTAACATGGTTTGACTTTTCGGTGATCATCTACTCTTCCCTGTTGAATCTGAATTTCACAATCTGAATTTCTGGTTCAGTTTTATTCACTTAAAACTGTTAATAACAATTCATTAAACACAATTCAAATTCAGATCGTTTTGGCATATTTTAAGCTCCATTTTTATTTAATATTGTTTGACTTTTCGGTAATCATCTACTCTTCCATGTTGAATCTAAATTTCACAATCTGAATTTCTGGTTCAGTTTTATTCACTTAAACTTGTTAATAATTTAAATGAACACAATTCAGATTCAGATTGTTTTGGCATATTTTAAGCTTCCTATTTATTTATTATGGTTTGATTTTTCAGCGACCATTTACTCTTCCATGTTGAATCTGAATTTCACAATCTGAATTTCTGGTTCAGTTTTATTCAATTAATCTTGTTAATAATTAGAATGAACACAATTCAAATTCAGATCGTTTTGGCATATTTTAAGCTCCATAGTCATTGGCTTTAAAAAGCTTCAGAGGAAGAGAGAAGAACAGGAGGACGGAAATATTAACTCTGGAGATATGAATTTGGCTGAACATCCCAAGTTTCGACTATGAAGCCTCCCAAAACTCACACATTTGATTATTATTACTAGCAAACCTTTTTTTTTTGGTTATGCTTGACTGCTTCCTTCACAAACGGCCAACTCATTTCATCCTTCAGCTAAAACAGAGGAGCTTCCAGGCTACTGGCGCAATGGAGGAGGATGTGGGGTAAAAATGGACTCTTAAGGATCTACTTTTTTGCTCACTGATTGAATCTGTTAATTTTGTTTTGTTAAAGACGTTAAGAAACAATCAAGCTGATTTAAACTGAAATGGACGTTTGGGAACCATTGAGAAGCCAAGGTGAAAGGACAAACGTCAGCCCTGTCTTTTTCGTTTTTAAGTGATCTACGCCAGACGTACTTGAGCACCAGTGACCTGCAAAAGTCTTCAGACCCGCAGCCAGTTCTCTCACACTACCAATCACAAATGACACACTGAGAGTTCGCTTCTCTCTGACGGTTTTATGCCGAAGAACTGAAACTGATTTGAATTACTGTCAAATTGTTATGCAATGTTATAAAACAACGTAAGCCTGAAATATGCGGTTTGTTGAAGTGTTTTGATATTTTAAAGAACACTTTAAAAAACTGCAACACATTTAGACAGAAAACGATGTGGATTATACTTGATTTAAGCTTCCTTGGTTTTCATATGTGATTCATTCTAGGTATGTTTTATTCAATCATGTGAAAGACAACTTTGAGTTTTATTACATCTATTATGTATCATTCATTCAATCATTTTCCTTCAGCTTAGTCCCTTTATTCAAGCCAACTCAAATTCAGCATATGTTTTACAAAGCAGATGCCCTTCCAGCTGCAACCCAGTACTGGGAAACTCCTACAGTACATGTATACACACTCTTACATTCACACACATACACTACGGCCAATTTAGTTTATTCAATTCACCTGTACTGCATGTCTTTGGACCTTTGGACTGTGGGGGAAACCGGAGCAGCCGGAGGAAACCCACGCCAACACAGGCAGAACATGCACACTCCACACAGAAATACCAACTGACCAAGCTATCTCTTACTTTGAGGTGACAGTGCTAACCACTGAGCCACTGTGTCACCCTACTGCGTATCAATGATTTTTTTTTAAATCATATAGGTTTGAAATTACATATTGAAAGTTTGCTTTTTTTTACATCTTTTTTTTTGCCAGAGAACCGAAATTGATTTGAATTACATTTAAATTGTTATGCAATGTTAGAAAACAACATAAGCCTGAAATACGCAGTTTGTAGAAGTGTTTTGATATTATTAAGAACCACATTTGAACCCTTTTTTCACCATTTAAAAAAATTACAACACATTTAGGCAGAAAAAAACATTGCTGATTATACTTAATTTAAGCTTCCTTGGTTATCATATGCCATTCATTCTATGTATGTGTTTTTTTTATTATATTAAGCAACTGTATATATTCATGTGTTACTGTAGTTCTATGTTCTGGTATTATCTGTCAATAATGTGAAAGACAATTTTGAGTTTCACAAAAAATATTGCTTCAATTATTTAAAACTTGTATGGGTTTAAAATGGGTTTGCTTCTTTCTGACGGTTTTATGCCGAAGAACTGAAACTGATTTGAACTACTTTCAAATTGTTATTTAATTTTACAGAGCAACGTAAGCCTGAAATACGCGGTTTGTAGAAGTGTTTTGATATTTTTTAGAACATCTGAACCCGTTTTTCAATATTTTTTTAAATCGCAACACGTTCAGGCATAAAACATTGCTGATTCTACTTGATTTAAGCTTACTTGGTTATCTCATTTTATGTATATTTCTTCATTAATGTGAAAGACAACTTTGAGTTTCACTAAAAAGTATTGTGTTTCAATGATTTAAAGGTGCTGTATATACGTTTTTGACTCTTCTAAAGCATAAAAATCCATGATGCGAATCTCCCATTCCACTCCCATTCCAATTCCACTACATTCCAAAGGTGCTCTACTGGATTGAGATCTGGTGACAGTGGAGGCCATTTGAGTACAGTGAACTCATTGTCATGTTCAAGAAACTCTGAGATGATTCGCGCTTTATGACATGGCTTCTTCTTTGGCTCTCGACGAAGGCGGTCGCACTTTTTCCCTCTTCGTCCCTTATCTTCCCTGGCTGGCTCTTCTTGTCTCGTCTTATTCTATCTCTGAGGCTCTCCGTGCCCTGCTATTCAAACGAATAAGGAATTATGGATTTGATCAACTGGTCTCTGAACGTGATTGACACCATCTTCTCAACGAGAAGTTTGGGCTCGGGAGAGCCCACTTATCCTGCCAGGACGTTTGCAGCTGGATACGTGTGCCTGGCTGCTCTGTCCCTGGAGGATATTGAAGATATCTACCTATTCTGAACTTTGATAACAGGGTTTCTGCTGATGGGCTTATGCGGGGCCCTGGGGTATTGACGATTGATAAAAGCGGTCAGTGCTGCTCAAAACCCCACCAAGCTGGCCGGCTTGATTGAAACTATAATGGGCAGGTATGCTGCTAATCAGACTGCTGTATTAGACCGCAAATTTGAAAACATCGGGGTGAAATTAGTAGCTTTGCAACAAGATTTGGCCAGGACTGGAGACCAGTGACGGACATTAAATATCTGTAAAATTGGCAGATATTGACCTAAATTTGAAATACTTTCTTCTCTTTCGGCTCCCAGTGTTTTCCCAGCCAGATGGCCTCGGCTGGAGAAAAACAACTTCTCCCGGATAGCAAGATAAGGAGACGCTCTGAAATTCCTGCTCCCGGTCAAGGACACCTGTTGGACTCTACAGGCTTACACACACACACATACACAGCTACAGATAAGACTTTCATTACCGAGCCCTTATCCAACGCCTTCGTGTGCTTTCACCCACTGGAGGGGGTAGGCGGGTCTGTGACCAGCGCTTCTTACAGCTGCAGGACGGATGGCTGCCCGCCCTTACCGGACTATATCCACATCCCCTGTTCCAATTCCCTGTTGCAATGTTTTGTCTTGTCTATGTTTGTGCTTGATTGCCAAGGCTTTTTAAATTCCCTGGTCACACTCTGCCCTAATTTAAGAGCAGGGTGAGAGGGAGTTTTTTTTTGCCTATCTTTCCTTATGTATCTTGCTTCCTTTTTTTCTAAATGCTACCTCCCGTTGACCTGTCTCTCCCTGAAATGTGATGTTTGTGTATGGTCGGGGGGGTCCAATTTCACTATATGTCAGTGTATGTGAATACATGGAGGTATATGTGACAAATAAAGGCTTGATTGATTGATTGATTGATTGATTGATTGATTGATTGTTATCCTGTTGTAAGTAGCCATCAGAAGATGTGGTCATAAAGCAATGGACATGGTCAGCAACAATACTCAGGTTGGCTGTGGCATCCACACGATGCTCAATTGGTACTAATGGGTCAAGAAAATATCCCCCACACTATTACAGCACCACCACTGGCCTGAATTAACCCAATTTGGCTAATTTGAACACTTTTTTTCTTGTTTATTTTTCACAATTTTAAAATATTGGAACACATTTAGGCAGAATACATTTCTGACTGGTCCTTGTTTATCACATGTGATTCATTCTGAGTTAGTTTTTTATTATTATATAAAGAAACTGTATCTTTTTACAAGACTTGTGTCACATCGCTTGATTCATATGGAACAATTTTATGATGTCTTTGACCTTTTCGGATCTTCAAAGTATTGGTTATCTTTCGGATGGATGGACGACGGATTTTCATTTATAAGTGAACAACCCATTTTATAGTATAAAAGCAAGCATTGCATATTGTTACAGTAAGGTGCTACCAATCCCATGTTAAACTGCATTTGAGTTAAGGGCAGATTCATTTTGATTCACATGTACAATATCGTCTAAATTGATGACAAAATATTTTCTCACACTACTAAAGACCAATTAGGACTTGACATCACAGTTATGAAACGACAACACAACAGCGCCGGTCTGCATAAGGGCTTCTCTAGCGCGTGTGTATCTGCTCTGTAAGCGCCACATGCATCTTCCTCTGACTCTGCGCCAAGCGGACAGATTTTTAACATCTGATGACACGATACACTAAAGTAAACATTAAAAGCACACTTGCATAATCGTACTTTTTAGGGAACAGCCAATGTTGTCTGATCACATGAGTCTCGGTGTTATCATACGCTTCAAAGGGTTAAAAGTGTGTTCATTTAATTTTTTTATTATTCAGCGATTCTTCCACTGAAAGGAAGGTACCACAGTTTGAGAACCACTGGTCTACATATTATTTACAATTTATTTTTTTTAATTGCTGTAACTTATTAATTGTTTCCTTTTACATTTTTTTCTCTGTCTTTAGTATTTCTACTGTATGTACATCGCTTTGGTCAACGTCTGTTGATTTTAAATCTGCTTTATAAATTCATACAGTATTGTATTATATTGTATTATTTACATACACAGGTCCTAGAGGACGTATTGCCAATCTTTACAGTTAAGAACATGAAATATTATTTAAACCCATTACTATTAACAATTTACATAAAATGTTTATTTTATCTCAACTTTTCCCTCACAAATGCAAATTTGGACTTTGTTTTAAATCAAAAAGTAGTGAGTTTTTCAATTCTGGACAGAAGAAGTGTGCATAGAACGTTATTCCATGCCGAGAAAAAAAGAGAGATTGACGAGTCGTTTTCCTCATCCATTTTGTGGGATATAATGTTGGAATTGTGAAAATAACGTCACAATTTTGAAATATAAGCTTAAATTTACCTTTCGTTTTGGGGTTTAAATGTTTACAGAATTGTAATTAGTCTATTGTCATGGGTCAAACTTTACACTTGGCAAACTTTAAATCATCTCTTTCTCAGTGTTTCTTTAGGGCAGTTTTAGCTTATTTTATTCCATCCCCTTAATCCGGACACCTGATAAACAGTATGCATCTCCTTCACACATGATCAGCTGCCCTCTATAAGAGATTTCCTTGATCGCACAAAGAGTTCTGTGTGGCGAACTTTATTAATCAGTCTCCGGGTGATTTGATATAATGAATCAGACTTCCTGATTTGTCCCATAAAACTGTACTGTACGTATGCATTTGTTGTGCTCCAGCGTCAGATTCACCAACTTGCAAAACGGACCATTAAACTGAGGGGATTTTATGCAGAGAAAGTGTGGAAGATATTGTAATCATTTGCAGGTAAAGGTCAGTTGGAAGGCGAATGAGTGTGCAGGCAACATTTTGAGAAGCTACGAAATAAATGTTTTAGGATTAAATGGCACATTAAATTTTATGGCACATTAATTTAATTCTAAGTTTGAAATATACTTTTGAAGTCAAAATTATTAGCCCTTCTGTGAATTATTTTCCAAATATTTCCAAAATTATATTTAACAGAGAAAGGAATTTTTCTCAGTATTTTCTATAATATTTTTTTCTTCTGGAGAAAGACTTTTTTGTTTTATTTTGGCTGGATTTAAAGCTGTTTTAAATTTTTTAAACCATTTTAAGGTCAATATTATTAGCCCCCTTAAACTGTAGTTTTTATTCATGTTTTATTTTATTTATTCATAATTTTTTTATTTATGTCTACAGAACAAACTATCATTATACAATGACTTGCCTAATTACCCTAACCTGCCTAAATTGACCTAGTTAAGCCTCTATATGTCACTTTAAGCTGAATACTAGTATCTTAAAAAAAATATCTAGTAAAATATTATTTACTGTCATCATGGCAAAGGTAAAATAAATCAGTTATTAGAAATGAGTTATTAAAACTATTATGTTTCAAAAGTTCCCACTTAGATATGCTTAGCATTTATAGCAGGTTTGGCATGCTGTCCCGGGAGAGAAGCCTGAGCTCAGAGATACTTGAGCCCAAGGTCAATAAGCATATCAGGGGATCCTAGATCAGGTAGGTCTCAAAAGCTACCCCTTAGAAAAGGGAGGAAAAGGAGGAGATGGGGTGGAAGGGGGGATTCTTCCAAAACGAAGATAGAGCAGTAGGGAAAACAATCTATTTATAGCAAGCTTGGATCACTCTGATTGGACTATTAGTGATTACAGATGAGCAGCCAGTTGTGCTCAATCAAATCACGTGCTCCTCTCGAAATTAGTTCATGAAACTTAATTCATAAATGTGTTGAAAAAATGTTACTTGTTTACGTTAAACAGAAATTGGGGAAAATAATACTAATAATTCTAGGAGGGCTAATAATTCTGACTTCAACTGTACAGTATATATGGCATAGATCAGAATGTAATGTGAGTCTTGCCTGTTTGTGAGGATGCTGTTGCTGCCGCTTTCCCAGTCAGCCACAGGATTGGAGCGCAGGAGCTTGTTTTTGCTGGTGTCCAGTGGGACGAGCAAGTAAACCATCAGGCTGGCGTAGTGGATGGCCTGACTGAACACTGTGCTCTCCTCACTCTTCACCAGCTCATGTTGTTTCTCTTTGCTCAGGCCGGGCCAGGCACGCAACTGCTCTGCTGCGAGATCCATGGCGGTCCGTTCTGACTGACCCGCTGTTGTGGACAATCTACTCGGTTCCTGACAAAGACATGAGAAACCATGACATCCCTGTTTTATTTTATAATTTTTTTTTTTACAGAAAATGCTGTCAGAGTTAGTGCTTGTTATGGTTTGTTTGGAATTCTGTCACACCCACCGCTTTTTATACTGACTTGAAAAAATATATAAACACAACACTTTTGTTTTATGCTCCAATTTCTCATGAGCTGAATTCAAAGGTGTGAATTTGTAGACCAATTTCAGAAAAAACAATCAGTACTATCTGATGTGAGCACCAAAGTTGCTGGATATTGGCAGAAACTGGAACACGTTGTATGCGCCGATGCAGAGACACAGCAGTTTTTACAAACCTCACTCCAAGCAGCAAGTCTTTGTTTCTAAACATATTTTATTGTTAAGATTTTTTTTATTTTTTTTAAATGTGGTAATATTACAATTCAAACGGACAGTATTTAGAAAGATAAAAGAAAACGTTTAAATATTTTTCCAATATATTTGACATTTTGCACTAGCTCCATGTCCACAAACTAACATATTGGGTAAAATTAGGCTTTCTAGTCGCCATGGTCAGTCCATTACTTCCACCAAGGGCGTAGGTCTGCACTTGACAATGGTGGGGGCGGGTGAATCAAACAACCCCCAGCCCCCACCCCC
>CAIGQZ010034999.1:7695628-7715251 GCA_903798205.1 Danio tinwini | reverse complement strand
ATATACACTGCTATTTGAATATATTATTAATTATATTATTAATTAATCCTCTCTTTATACAATTTGTTAATTTAAATTAAATAATCTGGCCCGTAGCCAAGGGGGGTTCAGGTGGTTCTAAAGACCAAAAGTTGGATTATTATTATTATTGAAATTTTCTTATTATTAAAATTGCCTAATTCTGACTGAGGAAAGTTGAATGTTCTGGCCAGTTTGTTATTTGCCTATAGGCTTCAGTTTTTAATTTAAAACAAGTTTTAACAGATTTCTAAAAAAAAAAAAAATTATGATAGATGGTAATAAATATGTATTTTAAAAATAAGTATCTTTTCATATTTCTTTTGTAAATTTTTATTATTTTTACAAACCTGCAATTTAAAACTTACAGTTTAATTGCACATTTGCAAATTAACACTTAAAATAGTAAAATAATATGGTAAGTAATTTGACAAAATGGTAGGAAATATGTAATTATGATTATGATAACTATCCGACAAGGTAATTCAGTAAAAATTAGTTCTTAAAATTTCACTAAAATGTAATATTTATAGCACATAATTAAATAGAAAATGAGACGAATAACTGCAAAGAGGTTTTGTTTTTCAGAAAAACAAAAACAAAACACCACTTTCAATAAGCTGACCTGATAGTGTAATGTTTAATAAATGTTTATTAACTGATATAAAGAGAGAGTTTAATAAAGACTTTCGTTTATTTTAGCCATAGTGCAGATGAAACATGTCTCATATATCAGTATTAATAAAAGATGCACAGACTATAGTTTTTCTGACAATTTTTTTCAACTAAAATTGCACATGCTACTCTAAGAGACCAGGAGAACTGGCAGGGATCATATACTTTAGCATTTAGCTGTTTATTCTGCAGTTAGTTTTCAGGGCATATTATGCACAGACTACTTCAGTCTGCTATAACGACAGACTGTGCGTTAAAGCAGGGAAAAACATGAGCATTAACGCCATTATCATGATGTTTATGTGACTTACACTTTTCGTTGAAAAAAGCTCGTTATTTCCACCTTTTTTGCTGCCGCCATTCACACACCTTCACACACCTTATTCTTGCATGGGAAATTTTGGAGCTGTTACGCCTCAACGCAGCTACAACCTCTCAATTGACAGCAGGGAAAGACCCAGCCAATCAGTGTTCATATGTGTGACTGGCGGTGAGACTCGAGGAGAGACAAGATTTAACCCTTTCGACAAGTCTGGGTTAATATCGACAGCCCAATTTTTTTTAAGTGCACTGAATTATTGGTGGGGGCATTTCAATAGTTGGTGGATATTGATGTGGACACGTCCCCTTCATCCATGCTAAATCTATGCCCCTGACTTCCACTGTATCTGTTCACCTCAGGGAATGGAACCAACCCTGTGATCTCAGGCACAGCGATATGCCAAGATGTTGGCACCGTGCTCTAAAAGCTTTAGTGAAACATGTAAACAATGTAAAATAATGTAAACTTGACTGGCTGTTTAACTTCCACTTTAAGCCTTTACCTTGATCTTGGCAGTGATGAGTGGCTTGTCCTCAGGGGCAGTGAGGTAAAGCGCTCTGATCTGGTTTTGCACCTCTGAGTAGAAAGTGGCCTCCCAGAACTGCTGATTGGTCCAGATGGGATGCTCCTGGATGCAGGTGTAGGCGAACTGATCCACTCCAGCTGCCAGTTTCTGTAAGCAAAAAGATGGATCAGTGGGAGACATAACGAGAACTAAACTCTGGCAGTCTGCTAAAATAAACACAGAGCCTGCTACTGTCTATATAACAGGTCAAATCAGCTGAGCCGAGATCCTCACCGCTCATGAAACCAACTGGGCTGTACTACGCTTGTAAAGGAGTCCATTAAAAAGCATGGTAAAAACAGGAAAGCAGCACACGGTTGCCAAAGGTTTTTAAGAGCAATCAGTCATTTTTAGTGGCCGTAATGCTCTCAACACATACAGTAGGCCTCATATGGAGAGACTGCAAGGCAAGACTTTAAAAACACGGCTCTTGTGTTATTTTGTGCTCTTCGAAGCAAACCAGATCACCCGAGAGCTGCTGACTGACTCTGAAGGCCATCTGCTGAAACTATAAAGGCTGGGTTTTTTGTATTTGCACATGTGGATACAAAATTTTAAAGGCGCATGACGTCTTTCTCGCCTTCTATTGGTCTGTACAGCTCACACCTCCGATTAGATTACCATCCAATGTCTTCTTCACAAAACACTTGAGTATGAGTTATGACAAACTGTCTTTGCTACTTAGTTTCCAACAGCTAACCAAACCACAATCACAAGTGAAATGACAGACGGAAAGAGGGAACCAAAGAGAAAGTGAGGAGCGATGGAAAGACAGAGACAATCTTTATAAGAAATGAGAACACATTCTGGATATGTGTTAGTATGAATACTTTATTAGGCACTAAAATTACATGCTTCACTGGTTATAAACAAATATGAACTTGATTATGCAGGAAAAAAACATTATGTTAATAATGGAACTTATTATAATAAAGTTACATTTTATTGCCACATAATGTTTTGTGTATTCCTAAAATCACATTATCTTTGTCAATAATGACACCTCAAAATGTCAACCTTTATTAAATGGTAGCTGGTTTGTTTATGGTCCAGGCTGGTCTACCAACTTCAATCACCATGGTATACACCAAGGCCAACCTGTTGACCTAGGCCTGATAATACTGTAGCTAAATTTCCCCAAAAGTTAAAGGGAAAAATATGCAACTGCCTGCATAAATTTTAATATCTTGGAATACTCCATTTAAAAAAACGACATGATGTGTGGTGCACAAAATGCATACAAAATGCATAAGTGAATTACACATTAACCACTATGGTATACACCAAGGCCAACCTGTTGACCCAAGCCTGATAATACTGTAGCAAAATTTCCCCAAAAATTTAACAGAAAAATGGTAACAGCCTGGACGAATGTGAATATCTTGGACTACTCCATTTAAAATGACATGACGTGTGGTGCATGAAATGCATATAAAATGCATAAGTAAATCACTCATTAACCACAATGGTATACACCAAGGCCAACCTGTTGACACAAGCCCGATAATACTGTAGCTAAATTTCCCCAAGAATTCAGAAAAAAAGGTAACTGTTTGGACAAAATTGAAAATCTTGGACTACGTCATTTAAAATTACATGATGTGTGGTGCATGAAATGCATAAGTAAATCACACATAAACCACAATGGTATACACCAAGGCCAACCTGTTGACCCAAGCCCGATAATACTGTAGCTAAATTTCCTCAAGAATTCAGAAAAAAGGTAACTGTTTGGACAAATTTGATCATCTTGGACTACTTTATTTAATATTGCATGATGTGTGGTGCATGAAATGTATACAAAATGCATAAGTGAATCATACAACAACTACTATTGTATACACCAATACCAACCCGCTGACCCAAGCCCCATAATACTGTGGCTAAAGTTCCCCCAAAATTAAATGAAATAAATATAACTGCATGGACAAATTTAAACATCTTGGAATACTCTGTTTAAAATGACATCATGTGTGGTGCACAAAATGCATACAAAATGCATAAGTGAATCACACAACAACCACTATTGTACACATGAAGACCAACCTGTTGATCCAAGCCCTATAATTTCTCCAAAAATTTTATGGAAAAAAAGATAACTGCCTGGATGAATTTGAACATTTTGGAATGCTTCATTTAAAAATTGACATGACGTGTGGTGCACGAAAATGCATACAAAATGCATAAGTGAACCACACATCAACCACTATACACCAAGGTCAAGGTCATTTAAATTACATGATGTGTGGTGCATACAAAATGCATAAGTGAACCATTTAAAGTTCACCTATTTCTTTTTTTCGTAAATCCACTCTCATTTATATATGCATTTTCCCGTTTAAGTATGGCTCTTGATTACTTGGAAATGACCAGCACAGGCATTTATGTGAAGCTTGGACAGTTTATCCCTCCCTATGCAGTCAGGAATGCCTAATATGTATTTTAACACCGCAAGTCCCCATAATACAGACTTGTCCATGTCAAGCTGCGCTGATAAATCCAGTTCATCCATAATTCTTGCACAGATACCGAAAGCTAGATAGGATATCATTTTGAGGGCTTGCAGACAATCTAGGCCGTCCAGACCCAGATTTCCTTCAGGCTGACATACAGATGAAGATGAGTGGAAAAAGTGGCAGAAGAAACAGTGCAGTTGTTATTGTAGGATGCAGAACAGTAACACACTGCCAGGGGTTTGTATTATTTGTCTTCAACATGGTTGCGGGCCATCTGACTGGCAACAGATGGGGGTGGATGCGTGCAGATTTTGCCGGCTTCTCAACAACAGATGTGAGGGGGTCATTTCGACCTCTTCCAAACTGTACAGCCTTGACGATAGGAGAGAGAGAGAACACGTGGACCTTACATTCCAGGGGGGAATTAATTTGATCAGTCATTGTGAAAGCGTTTATTGGTGAGCAGGAGATGTGGAGTGAAAACTGGCGCCCTTGAGCGGGTTAAAGACATTTGGAAGGTCTGCCTTTCTTCTAAGTGATTCATGGTGGCTCTTTCCTGTTGGTTAGAAGTGCTATTGACAGTAAAACTGGTACAAAAGCTGTATCTGAGGCAATAGGTAATTAGTAGGGTTGGGTATTGAGAATTGGTTCCATTTTAGAGCTGGTTCCAAATTTCAAAGAACTGAGTATTTGATATGATGTGCAATGTCTCTGAAAATCAATTGTAGTCATTTTAAATTGTTGCATCTTCAATTCAATATAACCTAAATAATACTGTATGATGTGTACAGATTATTGTGCATTATCATCTTCAGCATGATGCAGCACAGAAATAAGGTAGTAGGGCTGTACTATTTGGAACTGCACTTTTTTATTATTATTTTTGGGGGTTTTCAACTTAATTGATAGGACAGTAAAAAGTATGGACAGGAAAGCATGGGGAGTAGGGAGTGGGGAAGTTTTGGCATAGGACCTTGTGGGGGGGGGGGGGGGGGGGGGAATCGAACTTGGGTCATTATGAACACCGGAGTGCCATGTGTCATGCACTAACCACTAACCGAAGCAATCTTTGCGGTTTAAACCAGTGGTTCCCAAAGTAGAGTCACAAGACAATGTTGAGTGGTGGAAGGGGAGGGGGGTCGCTTGGTGATTTCCAAAAATATCATATATGTTATTAAACTATAAGAATTACCATATTTTATTCATAACCTACAAAAGATAAAAATAGTATTTAATAGTTACAAAAACAACAACATGCAAATAAAAAGCCATCAGCCTTTTAATTCTTTTTCCATAAAATTTGGACAAGTGGGGTTATTACACTAGAATAATGTTAGTTGCAGCAGATTGACTTTACGGCATCTTTGACACCTTTACGACACTCACATATATTAAAAATAAAGACTGATCACAGCTGAACAGAGGATGATCTCCAAATGGCGGTCTCCAAAATTAAACCAAGAATAGTCTTGTGCTGTAAACACTGTGCTCACCATTCTCATTAAGTGAGGTTAATATTAAATTAAAAATATATAGTTGTTAGACTGTTGCACTTTTCTTGTGCTGTCAGTAAGCTTGTTTGTATAGTTCCTATTGGTGTGTGTGTGTGTGTGCATTGTTGTGTGCAATGATTGTATGTTAATAACCACTTACGAAGATAATGGGGGTCACAAGTCACCAGAATTTTTTTGGTGGGGTCTCGAGCTGGAAAGTTTGGGAACCCCTGGTTTAAACTATGATTTATTACTATTTCATAAAAGAGCTACAGGTTTGATGTGGTGGTTTTATCAGCACAAAAGAAAGACCAATAATAATTTGCTACACTGTGCTACTGTTTATAAGCCACAGCCATATCACTCTACAGCCCAGGACCGGTTACTCACTGAAGCTAAGCAGGGCTGTGCCTGGTCAGTACCTGGATGGGCGACCACATGGGAAAGCTAGGTTGCTGTTGGAAATGGTGTTAGTGAGGCCAGCAGGGGGCGCTCAACCTGCGGTCTGTGTGAGTCCTAATGCCCTAGTGAAAGTGAAGGGGACATTAAACTGTCAGTTAAACCGAGGTCCTGACTCTCTGTGGTCATTAAAAATCCCATGGCACTTCTCGTAAAGAGTAGGGGTGTAACCCCGGTGTCCTGGCTAAATTCCCTCTCGGCCCTTACAATCATGGCCTCCCAATCATCCCTTATCCACTGAATTGACTCTATCACTGTCTCTTCACTCCACCTATAGCTGGTTTGTGGTGAGCGCACTGGTGCCGTTGTCCTGTGGCTGCCGTCGCATCATCCAAGTGGATGCTGCACACTGGTGGTGCTGTGGAGATACTCCCCTCATGATTGTGAAGCGCTTTAGGTGTATGGCCCTACACAATAAATGCACTATATAAATACACATTACATTTATTTAATCCTTTAAAAAAAAGTTGTCAAATTTATAAAATAACTACAGTATCCTAAATGTAATGTAATTAATTATATATATAAGAGTGATGCAGTGGCGCAGTAGGTAGTGCTGTCACCTCACAGCAAGAAGGTCGCTGGTTCAAGCCTGGGCTGGGTCAGTTGTTTCTGTGTGGAGTTTGCATGTTCTCCCTGCATTCACATGGTTTTCTTCCGGGTGCTCCGGTTTCCCCCAAAGTCCACAGTAATGTGCTGTCAGAACTGTCAAAAACTATATGCTTGTTAGCATATTTGCGATTAATGGTGCAGGCCTATCAGGTACAGTTTTCCCAACTTTAGACTATATTTAGGGAAATTACATGATTATTTGCTACCGTGTGTCCTTAGACAATGCACCAGATACAACAAATATTAACAACATCAGTATCTTGCAGGTACAGAATACAAACAAAAAGACATGCTAGAATTACTGACAACCGATTGTGTTTATTTTTTTAAAATAGCAATTATTCGATTAAATACATTCAGGAAGCTACAGGAAGGCATGTTGTAGTATATTACAAATATTAGTAATTGCTTCATGCGTTGCTTAATGACAGTGTTAATTTCATCATTTAACAAACTGTCAGAGTTAACAGTTACAGCATGTTGGTTATAGCCAAAATGTGGCTTGAATAAAAGCTGATATTGAATGACGGTAATAATATTGGCTTGAATAAAGGTAATAAAAGAATTGGTAATATTGAAATACTGAGAATCGATAAGAATCGGATTCGATAAGCAGAATTGGAATAGCTAAAGTCAAAACGATACCTAACCTTAGTAACTAGGCTACATTTCAGAGTTTCTGCTCAACAACAGAAACATGTGGTACATGTGACCTTGAGTTCCCTAAAAAATTCATTGACAAAGGAGACTTACTGATGCTTTCTCACTACAAATCATGCAAATTCTGAACATTCAACATGGTTTAACCAAAGCCTGTTGAGGGCCTCTATGGCAGTACGCAGGGAAAGAAACCAAAAGTTGCTATATGATTGGCTGAGATGTTCTATTTCCACCAGTTGGTACTATTTTCACTAGCTTCCCGAGGCCTCTAGAGATTGTTTAGCACCACTGATGTGATTCAAGTCCTGTGAAGATATGATGCCAACCATAGAGGACTTCTAGAGGTCTCCATAACCCTGGAGCAGACCGCATCCCGAACAGATGCTGTGGTGGGCAGAGAAGTAGAGAGCATGAGACTGATTCCTGAAAGACCCCAGTGACAGAGGAGTCTCCGCACTGATTCTGTGGACCAGTCTGTACACCCGCCGCTGACCTACTCACACCTGCAGCTTCTCCATGATGGATGTCCAGTGTTCTCCAGCCTCCGGCGCCTAAACTGCAGCTCTGCATGAGAAGTTTGGCCAGAAGAGAAATGGTCATCCCCAACTGAGCCTGGTTTCTCTCAAGGCTTTTTTTTCGTCACTTGGTAAAGTTTGTTCCTCGCCACTGTCGCAACTGGCTTGCTTGGTTTGGGATTTGTGGAGCTGCGCATTGATGGATTTGCTCTTCAGTGTTTGGACTTTTAGCAGTGAAATTTAAACCACACTGAACTGAACTAAACTGAACTCTACCCAACTCTAGAGCTACTAGAACGTCTATGTTAAGCTGCTTTGACACAATCTACATTGTAAAAGCGCTATAGAAATAAAGATGAATTGAATTAATTAAGATGTCCTTCACAAGACAAAGTTAAAGATACAGCTTTTCCAATGGTAAGGCCTTCTCATCTCCCCATAGTAAAAAAAATCTCTGGTTAACTTCTTAAGAACAGGGTAGATGATTTGTTCATGGTCCAAGGTGGTCTATTTTCCACCCTGGAAAAAAGCAAAGGCTTAACTTGTCAACAACAAAAAAAAAATATTGAAATAAAAAAACAGATCTTTCTTTGATCCGTAACCAGCACAGTGTAATGATTTACCAACATTATGGAACAAATCCCTGCTTACTTAATACTAAGAGATATTCCATTTGGAGAGCCAGGAAGGAATCAAAACGGTCTGATTTGAATGCATTGTGTCATAAAATATGAGGTGAAATATATGTAGGATTAAACAGTGCATTTACAATTATGATTTATGTCTAACAAAGAGAGCAAAAAATGTTCAACGATTGACCAAACAGAGCCGTCTGGCACATCGCTATGCAGGACATGCTGTAATCATGTCCCACAATGCAAAGTAAACAGAGGAAGGTCAAGCTATGGTCAGAGCCAAGACAGTTCACGGATTGACAAGAAATTAATGTCTAAAATGAGTTTCCTGCTGAACTATGGTCGAAACACTTGTCTGCTGCAGAAAAAGCCTGATACATCTGTGGTGGTTTCAAACCACAATTGTATGTGCGGCAGGCAACCATTTATTATTTCAAGACAGATACCCGATACTTTACAAAACAGATTTACAGACATAACATTATTTACTGACAAACACAATGGAAAAATCTCTCCCTTTCCCATAAAACAGTCACACGGGTCTGTGAAGTGTGTCATAGAGTCTAAGGTCAGCTGGTGCAATCAAGAAACTGGATCTCTCTAAGGCCCTGTTTACATTAATATGCTTTTGTTTTAAAGCAGTGTTTTAGACCAAAAAACGATCCACGTCCACACTGTCGCTTCACCTAGCATTTCTTAAATGCTCTTCATCCACACTACATCACTGAAAACGCACATCACATGACCAAACACACACTCTGGTATGCACTGTAGCGTATGCAGAGGTCTAAGCCCCGGGCTGTCAGTGGGTGCTTTGAGCACACCTCCCCAGGTGAGAGCAGCGCACGTCGGACAGTTCATCAAGGATCTACTGCTGGATCTCATCTCACTATAGATGTTAAATGTGATATTTAACTCATCTTGTCTATATCTAATGACTTTTTAGTCTTTTGAATCTATTACTTGTTCTCAGGTTACGCAATTTGGTAGAGCACAAAGATAGGTTAATATATTAATTTATGTAACCATGTACACTAATTCTGCACATTTGACTGATTGCTTGCTTTTATTTCCTATATTGTATTAACTTATTGTACACATTATACTTGTATCATGGCCATTATGGATTATTAAAATTGATATTCAGCAAAAGAGAGGGTATGTTTCGTATTTTTCACTGAAAATGAAAGGAGGCAGTTATGTTTTAGGCTCAGTTTTGTTATAAATGTGAAGATGACGGTCATATAAATAAACATGATGCCTCAACATTTTTGGTGTCTGTTAAGTTGTTAATATCAAAATGAAAATAGGCAGTTCCTTATATCATGTTTTATTGTATTGTTAAAGGTGCTGCATGTAAACATCCTAAGTGAACATGTTTAACTGAAAAACAATGCTTAACCTGCACAATGCCAGTTTATCCAATTCATTCATTCATTCATTCAGAAAGGCTCTGAAAGCATGTGCCTATGACCGAAACGGACAGTATCAGACGTCGAAATGAGACAGATTCAGTTCCACATGAGGTTATTAATTAGCAAATGATATAACTATTACGAACGTAAACATTAGGTGAGCAGGTTACATTGTAATCTCGTGTCCTAACAACACGCAAACAGCAGTTTGGCTGTTTGCACCAGATGAAACACGATAGAAATTTAAATACAGCCTTTCAGAAGCACAGAATATGCACTCACTCACGAATTGGTAAAGTTTAGAATTTATTCAAACTCACATTGTTAGCATTTAGCACTGAATAAAACACACGAGGTTTACCTGAGGTGATCACTGTCATAGGTTTCACATGTTCAGCTGTGAGAAATAGAAGCCGTTTCTAATATATCAATTCAAGGTGTTGGTTAGAAACAAAACTCCTTTCAATATAGAAAATATTCCCTCTATCGCGTGTCGTTGCTTTTATTTAGAACACACTTTAAATCACTCGCTCTTGTACTCAATCTGGCATCCCGCGTGTGCATTTATTTTAATCCAGGCATGCAATACCTAGTTCAACCACTGGGTGTCAAACTTACATACTGCACCTTTAAGATAGTAAAACAGTGTAGCCAGGGTGATGCAAATGACATTATAAAGTACACTGTTCCCTTTGAAGATTTACCCAACACGTCCTAGGGAGTTTGTTTTCCATAAACAAAATTCCGTCTGAACAAGGTAAGAATGCAAGACTGAACTTTGTGTAGGCTACTTTATATTGATGAAAAAGTTCAGATAGGCGAATGTCTGCAGCCCTGTCTCCATTTTCAGATGTCTCTGTTTTCCCCCATCCACACTGACTCGAAAACCTCAGGGGTAGTGTGGACAGAAGGCATAAACGTCGCAAAACGTATGCCTTTTTAAATGAAAACGTATTACCTGAAACGGGGACTACGAATACATAGGCCAGTGCTTAATGTTTATGCTTTTTAAGTGTGCTGTGCATTGTTTTAACACTCATGTTGTCTTAGAATTCTGTATACACAATTCGCCATTTTGGTCAAAAATACCCACCTTCTGCCTCATTCACACAAGCAGTGACTTTGTAGCTACCTGTCGCTCTGGGTCGTGACCTGCTGCAAATGCAGGTCTGTGCAGGTCTACAGTACCGAGAATACAACCAGTCACTGAGCGAGCTGAGAGAGGATCACGTGAGCTCAACTGGTGTTCCTAACGCTCAAAAAAGTTGCTCTTCATTTGCCTAAAGTTGAAGGATTCTCAACTTTGTCGCTCAACACGGCCACCTGGTTTCTGTTGCTTGCGTAGACGGAGGTCACCGGAAGTCACTTACTCTCTGTTCAAAATGAACAGTCGATTGACGCTATGCCGATACGAGTTGCTCACAGTGTGAATGAGGCTTTCAGTAAACCTTCAAAACAGTGTTTCTCAACCACGTTCCAGAAGGATACTTCACGATAGACGCTGATTCAAATCATGGGAGGGGCATCGGTCTGCCTGGTGACTACATTTTTTTTTGCTAATGACTAACATGGATTTCATCGAGACATTAGACAGTAGGTCGTGCCTAACTGAGCCTGGTTTCCCTCAAGGTTTTTTTTCTTCACTTTTGTCACTTGGTGAAGTTTGTTCTTTGCCACTGTCACCCCTGACTTTCTTAGTTTGGGACTTGTGTAGCTGCGCATTGATGAATTTGCTCTTCAGTATTTGGACTTTCGAAAAACCTTTCAACTTTAGATGAAGGTCACCGGAAGATGCTCACTCTCGGTTGAAATACACGGACGCTTGTCGTTTTGCCGCTACGAGTTGCTCACAGTGTGAATAAAGCTTTTAGTAAACCTTGAAATCAGTGTTTCTCAACTATGTTCCTGGAGGATATTTCACGATAGATGCTGATTCACATGTTTCACATGTTGCTAATGGCTAACATGGATTTTATCAAGAGATTAGTTGTGCTTTACGTTTTAAAATGGTCGTGCCTAACTGAGCCTGGTTTCTATTAATGTTTTTTTTTTCTTCACTTTCATCACTTGGTGAAGTTTGTTCCTCACCACTGACTTGCTTAGTTTGGGACTTGTGGAGCTGCGCATCGATGAATTTGCTCTTCAGTATTTGGCTTTTCGAAAAACCTTTCGACTTTAGATGAAGGTCACCAGAAGTCGCTCACTCTCGGTTGAAATGAATGGTCGCTTGTTGCTTTGTCGCTATGAGTTGCTCACAGTGTGAACGAGGCTTTTAGTAAACCTTGAAAACAGTGTTTCTCAATTACGTTCCTGGAGGATATTTCATGATAGATGCTGATTCACATCATGGGAGGGGCATCTGTCTGCCTGGTCACTACATATTTGTTGTTAATGGCTAACATGGATTTCATCAAGAGATTAGTTGTGCTTTAAGTTTTAAAATGGTCGTGCCTAACTGAGCCTGGTTTCTATAAATGTTTTTTTTCCTTCACTTTTGTCACTTGGTGAAGTTTGTTCCTCGCCACTGTCGCCCCTGACTTGCTTAGTTTGGGACTTGTGGAGCTGCGCATTGATAAATTTGCTCTTCAGTATTTGGACCTTCGAAAAACCTTTTGACTTTAGATGGAGGTCACAGGAAGTCACTCACTCTCTGTTGAAATGAACGGTCGCTTGTCGATTTGCCGCTACGAGTTGTTCACAGTGTGAATAAGGCTTTCAGTAAACCTTGAAAACAGTGTTTATCAACCATGTTCCTGGAGGATATTTCACGATAGATGCTGATTCACATCATGGGAGGGGCATCTGTCTGCCTAGTGACTCCAGTTTTGTTGTGGCTAACATGGATTTCATCAAGAGATTAGTTGTGCTTTACGTTTGAAATGGTAGTGCCTTACTGAGCCTGGTTTCCCTCAAGGTTTTTTCACCTCACTTTCGTCACTTGGTGAAGTTTGCTCCGTTGAAATGAACGGTCGCCTGTCGCTTTGCCACTGCGAGTCACTCGTAGTGTGAATGAGGCTTCCAGTAAACTTTTAAAACAGCGTTTCTCAACCACGCTCCTGTAGGACCACCAGCTCTGCACATTTTCATGTCTCCTTAACTAAACACACCTGATTTAGATAAGGCACATTAGCAGAGACTGAAAGACATGTAATGGATGTAAAAGACAAAGGAAACATCCAAAACATGCAGTGTTACACATCAACTTACAACTTACTAAAAGCAAAGTGTAGCAGAGACAGTACACACTGCTATCATCAGGAAAGACTACACATGGGCACAGGATGTAATACATTCATAAACATGCTACAGGTGCACATGCAGAACAAAACAAGTTCCTGAAAGAATCTACAACCTTCCTAGACAACACAGCAGACATAACTTGACAGCGCAGCAATGATGACATGTAAGAATTTCGGTCAAGGGGGAAGTAATGTTTTGAGATTGAATATGCACTTAAATACAAACAGAGAGTAAAGCGTAAGAGAGCATGTGGAGTATGTTCTCAAGTGCGACGACATGCAGACCTTGACTACAGAACAGCACAGTCCTCTGGGAAAGATGACAATGATGATCCAGCTAAACTGAGTGAAAGTTCAAATCAGAAGTACACAGAGCTGATGATCACAATGGTTGGAAATGATCATGTTGTGTGTATGAAAAAATGGCATGAATGAGTATAATGCATGATGGAATATATGCAAATCCATACAAATAATGCAACTAGTAGATCAATAGCACTTTGTTGTCACATTCACGCTTAAACTGTTTAATAATTTGTACAATATGTACAATCATTTGGGCTCTATAAAATGTAATTGTCTGAATTTTTATACTGCCATGGGTCATGCACTCTTTCTTTTAAAATATATTTTTATATGTTTGGCAAACAAACTGTAGCACAATTAATTTCTGAATGAAAAAAATGGAACAAGCTGTCTTATTGCACTTTAAAATGTGATACTTGTATGTCTATCCAAGTTTTAGGAACAACAAATAATACCTTGACTTCTAGTTGATCATTTGGTATCAGAAGTGGCTTATATAAAATGCAAAGGCCTCTAGATTACGATTATTTTACCAAAATAAAATATGATTATGCCTTGATTTTTAATTATTTCTTTAAGACAGTAAGGTCTGATTTTTCTTAAACAAAAGTTGTCACTTAACTGAAATAATGTACACTATACAATATAAAGTCATGCTGCAGTGGAAAAAGAATGAATATTGTGTCTGACTCCCATGAGCTTGGAGGACTGCATCCATACATCTCTGCAATGACTCAAATAACTTATTAATAAAGTCATCTGGAATGGTAAAGAAAGCCTTCTTGCAGGACTCCCAGAGTTCATCAAGATTTTTTGGATTCATCTGCAATGCCTCCTCCATCTTCCTCATACTGTACTTGCTCAATAATGTTCATGTCTGGTGACTGCGCTGGCCAATCCTGGAGCACCTTGACCTTCTTTGTTTTCAGAAACTTTGATGTGGAGGCTGAAGTATGAGAAGGAGCGCTATCCTGCTGAAGAATTTGCCCTCTCCTGTGGTTTGCAATGCAATGGGCAGCACAAATATCTTGATACTTCAGGCTGTTGATGTTGCCATCCACTTTGCAGATCTCTCGCACGCCCCCATACTGAATGTAACCCCAAACCATGATTTTCCTTCACCAAACTTGACTGATTTTTGTGAGAATCTTGGGTCCATGCGGGTTCCAGTAGGTCTTCTGTAGTATTTGTGGTGATTGGGATGCAGTTCAACAGATAATTTATTGGAAATATCGACTTTCTGCCACTTTTCCAAATGATCAACTAGAAGTCAAGTTATTATTTGTCGGTCTTACAACTGGGATCAATGACAAGACTTTTGTCAGGTAGCATACATATCACGATAAAGTGCACAGCTCGCGTTATTGCTTTATCATACCGATTTATCGCTTTATCAAAAATTTTCTAAATTTAAAAAGCGATTAGTTGACTTTAAAAAAAGTGAGTCAACCTGCTGCTTTAAAATTAGGCAAATTAATTTAATTTAATGAAAGTAAAGTTAAGTACATTTGGCTGCACGGTAGAGCAGTGGGTAGCACATTCGCCTCACAGCAAGAAGGTCGCTGGTTCGAGCCTCGGCTGGGTCAGTTGGCATTTCTGTGTGGAGTTTGTATGTTCTCCCTTTGTTTGCGTGGGTTTCTTCCGGGTGCACCGGTTTCCCCCACAAGTCCAAAAACATGTCGTACAGGTGAATTAGGTAAGCTAAATTGTCCGTAGTGTATGTGTGTGAATGGGTGTGTATGGATGTTTCCAAGTGATGGGTTGCGGCTGGAAGGGCATCGGCTGTGTAAAACATATGCTGGATAAGTTGGTGGTTCATTCCGCTGTGGCGACCCCAGATTAATAAAGGGACTAAGCCAAAAAGAAAATGAATGAATGAATAAGTACATTACCTAAAAATTTAAGTTAAGTCAACTTAACAGTTCCAATTTACAACGTATTTACTCATTTTTTTAAGACAACTTGTTGCTTTTACCGAAACATAAGAATGAAAGTAAAGTTACTAATTATTTTCTACACGGTATGCTTTGTTTTGGTCGCTATAACCAGCCCACAGCCTGTTTACCCAATTAGATTTTAGCATCCTGGTGGAAAACAGCGTATTACATTTCAGTCATGAAGGCTGATTTAATATTTGCAGGTTTGGCAAAATATGCAACCTCTGGAGGGCAGCACCAGCCTCCGAAATAAGACACAGATTCATTCATTCATTTATTTTTGGCTTACAAAGCGTTTTTGGCCACAGCGGAATGAACTACCAACTTATCCAGCACGTTTTATGCAGCGGGTGTCTTTCCAGCTGCAACCCATCACTGGGAAACATCCAGACACACTCATTCACACTCCAGACAATTAAGCTTCTTAGTTCACCTGTACCGCATGTCTTTGGACTTGTGGGGGAAACCGGAGCACCCAGAGGAAACCCAAGCCAACATGGGAACGCAGATTCAGACTTATGAAAATTCACATGATGTTGTATGTAATCAGCAAATAACAATACCAATACTGTAAGCTGTTAATATTCCATTAGACACGCTCACTGCTGTTTGTGTCATCAATCTGGCAATATCTTTGCTTTCAGGAACTTTGATGTGGAGGCTGAAGTATGAGAAGGAGCGCTATCCTGCTGAAGAGTTTTGGTAATTAAATGAATAGGAAATTGTCCTTTTTTTGGTGAACTATTCCTTTAAGGTTTTTAAATCTGATTTATTGCGCACAAACACAACAATGACAAGTAACAGGAAGTTTGGACAGTTTCATGTAGTCAACTGTTGGTGTTCTGCACTGTTGCCTTGGATTAAAACCTCACTGACTAACACTTTCTTGGCATGGAAAAATGTGATAAAGTATTTGAATATTCCTTATACTCTTTCCTTAAAACCTCTTATTTCGTGTAACCCTGATCTACCCTCTGCTATTCAAACATTGGTTTTCGATCATGCAGACTAAAGAGGATTTTGGAATTGGATCAGATATTTGACAACAGGAACCTGAAATAATTTCAGTTATTAAAACAGGATTTTCATTTACCAAATAACGACTTTTACAAATTTTTGCTACGACATTTTCTAGAATCGTCTCTTAAGGATGGCAGAATATGTCTTGAACTTTCATGACATGGAAAAACAATTGTATTCTTCATTTTCCCTCAAAGGGAAGATATCTTTTTTTACTCAATGTTATCTAATGTAGGGTGTTCTTCTCTTACCTCCTTGAAATGTATATGAGAGAAAGACAGTGGAACAAATTTTAGTGAAGAAGAATGGCTTTCAGTCTGTTCTGGCATATTTTTCAAAGGTGCCACAATATCAAACCACGAGCAAAATCATCTAAATAAGATATTTCCTAATGTTTATTAATGTTGTATTAAGTGCAAATCCAATGTTGATACTGTAATCTTAAAAGATAAAAGAAGGAAGATTGCCAGAAAGAGCTGACGTGAGACGTCTACTTTAGCCAATCAGAACACTTAGACACATTTACATCCGTGCTTTTTATGAAGATAAAAGCCTTTGAATATTTTTCCAGACACATTTAGCTGCTAGATGTAAGTCAGATAATGTTTCTATGTTCCTTCTTTATGCCAACTGTGTAAATAATTATCGATAAGATGCTTATGATAAGCCATTTGTTTACCTTCAAGCTCTGCTTCCTTCAGTTGCTTGACACGTCGCGCGTGCATGTGAAGCAGCTGGTGAGCGCCAGCACACACACATATTATGCACATCTCGTGTTTCTCTATATGTTTTCATAGACGTTGTTCACATTACTTATCCATCCACAGAATTTGTAATGTAGTCAAATATTTACAAATACAAGCGCAGCCGTTTATAGGTCATTTCTGGTTAATGATGTCATGATTTGCCGGTATTTTGGAATGGATGTGTGAATGGTCTTTTCCAGAAAAATTCCGTAACATCCTGGCCTGTGTGAAAAGCGATTTTTTTAATTTACCGGTAAAGTCGTTGCGGAAATTTTGCAGATATTTACCGGTATCACTGTGTGAAAGGGGCTATTGTCTCACGTCATGCAAAAACAAATGATTTGATGCTCAAAATTTTGTTTACACAAGATAAAACGCAATAACGAAAGCCAGACTCTGACCTAATTTTTTCCATATCTAATATTTCCTACAACAACAACAACAACAACACAAGTAAACAGTCTGTAAACATGCCATCTTTAACAGTTCGGAGGCAAGAGTGATGATCTGTGAACGACGGCTCCGACCTTGCTTAGCAAAGACCAAAAACCGTCTGGAGGCCGAGCACTGAAGAAAGAGATCGAATCGGAGCTCAATGGCTAAATGAGATGCATGCTGATAGCTAGTGAGAAACCTTTCGACCAAAATTGGCCTGCATATTTATGCCATGTGCGAGAGAGCGCATGATTTCTCAGAAGGATTGTAATCAGGTATCAGGTGTCGCTTGAGAACCACATGGCATAAGTTGTTTTTCGTCCTACAAGTCTCCATTTGAGGTGACTTTGAGGTATCTAAGGCATAAAAACATTGTTAAGCAGGAGGAACAATGAGCTGAGAGTCATTCGGGTTACGTAAAAGCCCTCATTTACAATGCTCAAACTGTAAATCAAGGCAAGAGGTAGCTGTAAACGGAGCAGATCTTTTGTGGGAAATGTTTTGTTTACTTTTGTGGTTTAGTCTTTGAGTTCCTTTGGTTCAAAAAAAAGAGGGATTTGAACAAACCCTTGCCCAAGACACAACTGATCATTCATAATCAGCCTTTTGCTCGGTAAAAGATACAGTGGAAGTCAAAATGATTAGCCCTCCTGTGAATTTCTTTTTTTTTTTTATATATATATACTTTTTTTATTGAACATTTTGGTTTTGAACAAAGCCCGAGATCCACCCAACAGCAAATTGTTTGTAAAAAATAAAATAAAAAACAGTAATACTGTAATAATAAGTATAAAATCAGAATTGAAACATATCTGACACAGTCTCTCTCATATTTAACCAAAATTGTACAGTTTTTTTTACTGTCACCATTTATTTTGGCTGTGGTGTATTCCAAACTAATAATGTTCAGTGGATAGAGCCTCCAGGATAGATCAGTTGGAGCAGATGGATCCAGCCATAGTTTCAGGATTGTTTTTTTTTTTTTGCAGCAGTCAGTCAGTCAACTGACAGAATCTTTCTTTGGTTGATGGATAAGGAAAGTGATGAATCATCCAGAAAAAGCATGAGCAAATGGGTTGCATTGGATCTTAGTTTCCATTAGTTCTAATAGAAGGTCTCGTACCTTGGTTCAAAATATTGCAATTTGGGGACATTCCCAGAACATATGTAAATAAGTACCTTGTGTAGAGTTGTTACATAAGCGACAAAAAGGGTCTGATTTTCTTTTAATTTTAAATAACAAGGTGGTGGCATAAGCTGCAAATTTCCTTTTCAAATATTTTCCAAATGATGTTGAACAGAGCAAGAAAATTTTCACTGCATTTCCCATAATATTTTTTTTCTTCTGCAGAAAGTCTTATTTGTTTTATTTCGGCTAAAATAAAAGCAGTTTTGAATTTTTTTTATATTATTTTTGAATTTTCAATATTAGTTTTGAATTTTTAGGTCAATATTATTAGCCCCCTTTAGCAATATTTGTTTTCAATTGTCTACAGAACAAACCACTGTAATACAATGACTTACCTAATTAATTAATATAACCTAGTTAAGCCTTTACATGTCACTTTAAACTGAAAACTAATATCTTGAAAAGTAGCTAGTAAAATATTATTACAAATGAGTTATTAAAACTATTATGTTTAGAAATTTGGGGAATAAATATACAGGGGGCTAATAATTCAGGAGGGCTAATAATTCTGACTTCAACTGTACATCAAATCACGCAACTTTTTTGAGAATAGTTGTGTTATTATTAAGAGATCAGATTTATTAACTGCTTACGCCAGTGCAAACTGTCTAATTGGGCATTAAAACAGTGCTGCCTGTTTTTACTAAACGAGCACAGAAAAAAAAAACAGCACTGAAAAAGTGTAGACAGCAATTTTTTGTTTCTGACCATACTGATATGCATTTGTAGGAGTTTCTTGGTAAGACTAAAATCTTATGGCTGGGAGTACTCATTTGAAATGAACCACATATGCAATTTACTAACATTTAGGCCCAATCCCAATTCTAGTTTTATACCCCTACCCCTTCCCCTTCCCCTTGGCCCTTACAACCGAGGGTTAAGGGGAAGGGCTTCAAAACTTACCCCTAAGAATTGGGACAGCACTA
>CAIGQZ010034999.1:7670028-7685628 GCA_903798205.1 Danio tinwini | reverse complement strand
GCGTGAGTGACAATGGCCATGAATAATTCACACATTGAAAGACAAAAGACACTCCCCCACTCACCCATCAAGGGCATTGTAAAGCAATGTCCATCTGCAAAAGCTAGCCCAAACTAAATGCTTGTTTGTATAACTTGCTGTATGACCATGTAAACACTATGGGTAAACAATGTACAGTGCTCAGCATATATAAGTACACGCTTCGCAAATCTATCTTTTAAATTCATATATTTTTTTAAGAAGCTATATAATATTATATTTGTGCATATACATTAGATGAGTCAGTACTGAAGCCAAATCTGGAGCTCAACAAAATAACTTACGATAATGGTCCAAAAACTAATACACCCAAATTTATATGTTATGGCCACACACCCAGGGCCGGATTAAGAACACATTGGGCCCTGGGGCTATAGCAAATTCAAGGGTCCCCCCTTTTAATTTATTTTACCTTACAAAAGTATATATACACAGTTGAAGCCCCCGTTTGAATTTATATTCTTTTTTAAAATATTTCCCAAATGATGTTTAACAGAGCAAGGAAATTTTCACAGTCTGTCTGATAATATTTTTTTCTTCTGGAGAAAATCTTATTTGTTTTATTTTGGCTAGAATAAAAGCATTTTTTAATTTTTTAAAAGCCATTTTAAGGTCAAAATTAGCCCCTTTAAGCTATTTTTTTTCGATAGTCTACAGAACAAACCATCATTACATAATAAGTTGCCTAATTACCCTAACCTGCCTAGTTAACCTAATTAAGCCTTTAAATGTCACTTTAAGCTGTATATAAATGTCTTGAAAAATATATAGATAAATATTATTTACTGTCATCATGGCAAAGATAAAATAAATCAGTTATTAGAGATGAATTATTAAAACTATTATATTTAGAAATGTGTTAAAAAAATCTGCTCTGCGTTAAACAGAAATTGGGGAAACAAATAAACATGGGGGCTAATAATTCGGGGGGCTAATAATTCTGACTTCAACTGTGTGTATATATATATATATTTTTTTGTTATTATTATTATTATTGTTATTATTATTATTAATTTATTATTATTTGATAATTTATTAATATTATCTAATTTTACAATATTTGATTTTTATTTGATTATTGTATTTTTTTTTCTATTTTACTAAAATAGGCCTGCAAGTATACAAAACTAAGTAATGACATAATATGAACGTTAAAGTTCAAACCGGCTGCAAAAATCAACAAAACAAAAAAATAATTGCAATACTTTCTAAATAAGTGCTTTAGAATAAATACTTTAAATAGGGTTTTACCTTTAAAAAGGTTCTTTAGAACGTTAGCTGACCATGAATCCCTAATGATAAAACATCTTTAATATCCATGCTTCTAATGTCCAATAGCTTATTGTGGTCTAGCATCCTTATTTTATTTTTTATATATGTATTTATATATTTTTTGCATCAAATATAATGTCCGAAAAAAAAGTTTGCACCATTATTTCATTGCTCCATATTATTACCTTTGTTTTCATAAAAGGAGCAAAGTAAACATTCTTGAAAAAAGTTTGCTTTCTAACTGGTTCAGTTAGACTTACTGTAAAGCATAACCGAGTGTATTTACTTGAGGTAGATACTCCACAACGATGGATATTTTGATTAGTTCGCACACTGTCTCGTTTATATTGTGTGATGGAAGGATTATACGGCCGTGCGCCGGTTTGAGTCCAGCTGTAACCGCTGCATGCCCAAGACAGCGTTTTAGTTATGTGTCCATTCAGCATGATTCTGCCTATCACAGCTTCTGTTACTGCATGTACAAGTTTATCAATGATGAAGAATGTTTGAATTGAATTTTTTGTTCTACGACCAGCTTGGTTAGCCTGCCTTTGACTGGACGGTTCTCGCGGTAGTGCTGAAATAAGGGACTGTCCTGGAAAAATTGGGACATCTGATCACCAATATGGGTGACCAAAACAGGTCTATTCAATATTCTGATTGGGCTACAGCCACTCAAGCTCCAGTTTAGCACCGGCGTCACTGTTTTTGAACAGCAGCGAACTGAAAGGAATACTTCACATTATTGACGAGAGAAAGCATAACGCAAAGAGGTGTTTCCCGCATCATAGCGTAAATTAATTCTTCAGCCAATCAAGGGCCCCCTTCTTTCTTAGGGCTTCAGCCCTGCATACACCCAAATCGCTTCACACACATGATATGTAAGGGCCGATGGAGGGAATTTGGCCAGGACACCGGGGTTACACCCCTACTCTTTACGAGAAGTGCCATGGGACTTTTAATGACCACAGAGAATCAGGACCTCAGTAAGACGGCACCCACTGACAGTATAGCATCCCCTTCACTTTACTGGGCCATTAGGACTCACACAGACCACAGGTTGAGCGCCCCCTGCTGGCCTCACTAACACCACTTCCAACAGCAACCTAGTTTTCCCATGAGGTCTTCAATCCAGGTACTGATCAGGTTCACCCTTGCTTAGCTTCAGTGAGTAACCGGTCTTGGGCTGCAGAGTGATATGGCTGTGGCACAATGTACTGTTAAAAAAAATAAAAAATAAAAAATCATGTCTAATTTGCACAAAAAAATCTGCAAAATGCGACACCACAAAGATGAACTGGCGAGGGACCACTGTACTTTAAATCAAGAAGCATTTTCTAGATAAGCTAAAAAGCTCATGATACAGTGTTTTTGGTGTCTCAGAGCAACTTCACACTAAATGCTGCTCCACATTAAAACAATATAAATATTATATCTCTGCATTTGCTACAGGTTTGGGTCACTTACAGTATAATGTAACCATCAACTCATTATGAGATTGACCTTATAAACTGGCTGTTAACAACAACAGAAGAGCACACTGGTGGCCAAAATAAAAGCTTGATCACTGATTGAATGATTTTTTGTTTAAAATGATTGGTAATTGAATTATTAAAATATTTAAGAGAACTTTATTTAATGCAATTTATTATTTTTTTATGCAATTTATTTTTGCAATTAAACTGTGAAAAAATGATTTTCTTCGAGTTTTTGTCTCGTATCTAGTCCAAATATCTAAAAACTGTTAAAGGTGCAGAATGTAAGTTTGACACCCAGTAGTAAACTAGGTATTGCACGCCTGGGTCCAAACACAAGCAAACGCAGGTTGCAAGATTGAGGACCAACAGGAGCATGCCTGACTATTGAGCCTAAAGGCTGATTTAAGTCATGCTCTAAATAAAAGCAACAGCACGTGACGGAAGGAATATTTCCAAATTTAACAGAGTTTTTGTCCTAAACAACACCTGAAATTTCTATTTTAGAAACGGCTTCTATTTCTTGCAGCTGAACAACAGAAAACTGACAATGATCACCTCAGGTACACCTCATGTGCTTTATTCAGTGTTTAATGCTCATGTGAGTTTGAATGCCATTTTACATGACATTTATTGTCATACTACAGAAAGCAGTAGCAGATAGTTCACCTCAGATCTTGAAAATAAAATACATCAGTGATGTGCATGTACATTTAACAATGTTAGAGGTTTAATATGTATTAATTAGATTATAAACCTTACCTAAGTGCACTTTTCTGTGCTTCTGAATGGCTGTATTTAAATATCTGTTATGTTTCGTCTGGTGCAAACAGCCAAATTGATCATCATTGCAAATCTCTTCACTTAGCATGTTGTGAGGACACGGGGTTACAATGTAACCTGCTCACCAAATGTTTACATTTGTAATATTTATATTGTTTGCTAATTAATAACCACCTAATGTGGAACTCTGAATCTGCATCTCATTTCGGATTTTGCTACTGTCCACCGGAGGTCGCATTTCGTTCGCTGAAGCATGCTTTAAGAGCCTTCCTAACTAAATGATTGAAAAGTGCTGTTTTCCACCAAGGCAACCCGGGGTGCTGAAATATAATTGGTTAAAGTGGCAGTGGGTGGGTTAAAATAACAAAAACAAAAACAGCCGTTTCGACATGAGCGCACATTTTCAAGGCAGAATATCTGACTTCAGCATTGTTTTTCAAATAAACAAGAATGTTCACTTAGCATGTTTCTTAAATATCTGCAAACATATTATGGTATTTTTATGTTTTAGAAGTGTCAAAAACTTACATACAGCACCTTTACATCAAAAAGCATTTTCTAGATAAACCAAAAATATTGTTTTGTTTTCAGAAATAAGTCAAAATTAAAGTTTTTCCTTAAAACAAGCTTGATAATCTGCCAATGTGGCAAGTAAAATCTAAAATCTTAATTTCTTAAATTTGACTTACTATTTCTGAAAACAAAATAATATTTTTTTCTTGTCTAGAAAATGCTTCTTGGTTTAAGAATTGAGATATTTGGACTACATCTACTTAAAACAAAAACTTAAAGTAAGAACGTTTTAAATTGAAAATTGTAAATACTATTTATTTTTGCAGTGTACGACAATATGTCATCATATTCATATTTAATGTCCAGATATCCCAATAATGAATGTGGGTAAACATATTACATATGGGTAAATAAGTCATGGCTATTTTCAAGTGGATTGTCATCCATCTCATTGGTTTCCAAATGCTTTCAGGCTGCAGTCATGCATATGCTTTTAATATTTTACATAATCGTGGATCTGACACAGTTTTCAAGCTTGCTCAAATTTTCAATTTAGGATTGATTTACCATCTTCAAATTCCAACATATTTAAAAGGAATCAAGCCATTAAATCAAAACTGGGCTTGTTGTAGAAAAAGATCTGAACATGGTGAGGGACTCACATTTATACTTTATTGGGATCTTGGAAAGTGTAAAAGCCAGATGACTCTGCTTTTTTTAAATGAAAAACAAAAATAGCTTGTGGTTTTATAGCTTCATGAAAAGTCCCTGATTCATGATTTGTTGTGTATGATGTGGCACTTAAAAAAATACACAAAAAAACAAGTGGAATTGATAAGCAGGATAAAAAATGACTTACTTTTATATGTTCTATAGACGAAAAAAAAAAAAAAAGCTACAGTATGGTGTCAGGATTTTATTTCAATACAAAACCCAGCCCCCATCTCTGTTCTCTATCCCGGCATATGCATCTGAATGTAAAGACAGCAGCAAATCAAAACCATCAGTTTGTCTCCAAATCTGGCATGCCGGACCCCCTATATGGATGGTTCAGCTCGAGGTATTTCTCCTTTCAGTTGTAGCGGAGCATCAGGTTTGGAATGAACTGCTTTTGCCGGAGGAGCTGGAACATTCCATCATTCTAGGCTTCTGTACACAATTAAATCACTGGAAATGAACTCGGAACAAAGTCTGTAATCCTTTACCATCAAATGATCCCAATTATTCTGCGGGGAGATCTTATCCTGCTCAAACTACATTACACTGAAAAAAATGTCAGTGATTATTGTCTGTAAAAAAAAAAAAATAATAATAATAATAACAACGTTTAAAAATTCACCATGTTTAAGGTTTGTCTTGTCTTTTATTTTGTAGATTAGTCTTGACTTTGTGTTTCCTGCTGTGTTTCCCGCCATGTGCTTCTTTGTTCTTGTGTCATGTTTTTATTGATTGATTTAGTCATATGCCATGTTCTCATTGGTTGTGTCAGATGATCCCTATATTTATCAATAATATAATATAAGTATATATCAATAATATAATACAAATTAAAAATAATATAATATAATATATAAAATATTATTATACTTATTCCATTAGTAAAAAAATGTCAAACTGTTCATGTTTTCCTAATCTAAATTGATAGTATTATTTTATTTAACTATAGCATACTAAAATTTAACATAAGTGACCTTAAAAAAATGTTATGTCTCAGTTTTGTTAAGATTTCTGCTATAAATAAATGCTGTTATTCCATGGTAAATTGGAAATCTTGATTCTGAATGGCAGAATAAATAAAATAGTTTAAAGGTGCAGTATGTACAGTTGCAATCAGAATTATTAAACCCCCTTTGAATTTTTTTTCTTTTATAAATATTTCCCAAATGATGTTTAACAGAGCAAGGAAATTTTCACAGTATGTCTTATAATATTTTTTTTCTTCTGGAGAAAGTCTTATTTGTTTTATTTTGGCTAGAATAAAAGCAGTTTTTAATTTTTAAATCCCATTTTAAGGTCAAAATTATTAACCCTTTAAGCTATTTATGTTTTCCATAGTCTAGATAACAAACCATCATTATACAATAACTTGCCTAATTACCCTAACCCGCCTAGTTAACGTAATTAACCTAGTTAAGCCTTTAAATGTCACTTTAAGCTGTATAGAAGTGTCTTGAAAAATATCTAGTCAAATATTATTTACTGTCATCATGACAAAGATAAAATAAATCAGTTATTAAAGATGAGTTATTAAAACTATTATGTTTAGAAATGTGTTGAAAAAAATCTCTCCTTTAAACAGAAATTGGGGAAAAAAATAAACAGGGGGGCTAATAAATCAGGGGGTTGAATAATTCTGATTGCAACTGTAAGTTTGACACCCAGTGCTTGAACTAGGTATTGCATTTCTGAATCAAAACACATGCAAGCACAGGTTGCCAGATTGAGAACCAACTGGAGCAAGCCTTACTATCGAGCCTATAAGTTAATTTAAGGCTGATTTAAGTCATGCTTTAAATAAAAGCAACAGCACGCGACAGAAGGAATATTTCCAAATTAAAAGGAGTTTTTTTTCAACACCTCAAATTGATATATTAGAAACAGCTTCTATTTCTTGCAGCTGAACAACAGGATAAACTGACAATGATCACCTCAGGTACACCTCATGTGCTTTATTCAGTGCTAAATGCTAACAATGTGAGTCTGAATGCCATTTCACATGACATTTATTGCCATATACTGAAAGTAGCAGCAGATAGTTCACCTCAGATCTTAAAAATAAAATAAACCATTTGGTATTGAACTTTAGAACTGTGAAATAATGCAAACCAACACATATCAGTGATGCAGCATCTACATTTAATAATCTTAAAGAGGTTTAATATGTATTAATTAGAATATAAACCTTACCATTTCATGAGTGAGTGCATATTCTGTGCTTCTTAAATGGCTGTATTTAAAGAGCCCCCATTATAGGCTTTTGTAAAATGACCTTCCTTGCAGTGTGTGTAACACAGCTCTAAGTGAATGAAAACATCCAGCTGAGGTTTAAATCTAAAAAGGCACCGTGTTTAAAACTATTGATTCTTTAGCGAAATAGTCGACTCAGAGTTGAAAAAAAAAACAAATCGAGTTGGGGTCGGGTCTTTTGTTTGATCGCATCGACATGGACACGGTACATCACCAAATATGGAGTTCCAGTTCCATTAAAATGTGAACACGCTTTCCCTTCAGACACTTGCAGAGACGCGGGGGATCACGGGACTGATCATGACGAGAAGATGACGATCACTGACAGATAGAGATTCGGCTGCAGACAATAAAGGGTTAAAGTTCATTTTCACAACAATACCACAGTATAGCCAACCATGTGCTGGGTTTTTGTCCTGTCATTTTTCTGATTTTTGATACAATAACCTACGCTGCAACGTGGGATTTGCCAGCCGTTTGCTATTGAAGGTGAAGCAGAGTCTATGGGACTTGTCAGATTTTATGTCAGACTTTGAAAGGGACTTTGTCAGTAACTTTTACACTTCAAATGGACCAGTTTCTTCTTCCTCTGGATCATAACATGTAAGTGTAATTAAAATTGTTGCCTTGTTTTGTGTAGTTTGCAAAATATGTGTTTGTGCGTTATAAGTTGTAATCGCCCCGCGCTGCTTGTAATCACGTATCTATTATAGATCAGTGCTTGTACTGTATCTCTCAGGTTAAATCTGTATGGGGCTGTTCACATATTGCGTCCAAAACTACGCTGAAAACGTAACGCATGCTTCTTACTTTACAGATTTTTAATGCGTTTCTGAACTGGCGATCCTCTGCTGTTTGCCTTTGCTATAGCCACCATCAGCTGTTCCTAACTCGCGCGATGCAGTCAATTTTCAAAAAAGTACTTTTGCCACTGTGTGGATTAATACTGAATGTGTGTTGTTGTTATTACTTGGGGTTATGTTATGGAGTAGAACAATATGCTGGTGTTCAGCTGCATTGCTTTATTGCATTCCTGCATTGGGCTCTCACATACTTTCTGCTACTTCATACTGTAGCCATGGTGGGCATTTCTCTCTGTCTCGTGCTGAATGCAGTCAACCAATCACAACAGACTCGGTCATCGGACCAGTCACTGCAGATTAGCTTCGCGCTAAGGAGGGGTTTGGGTACAAATGAATCGCTGGACGAATCATATTGGAGTCATTGGGATAATTAGGTAAAAATAAATGCATATTATAAGACAATAACCAATAACAATAACCTTGCACGGATATCAGCATGTTGTTCGAGACCCCCAAAACCAAAATATGACCTTTTATAATGCAAAATAGGGGCTCTTTAAATATCTGTCGTGTTGCGTCTGGTGCAAACAGCCAAACTGCTTATCACTGCAAATCTCATCATGTAGCGTGTTGTTAGGACACAAGGTTAAAATATAACCTCCTCACCTAAGGTTTATGTTCTGATTATTTAAATTATTTGATAATTAATAACCACCTCATGTGGATCTCTGAATCTGAGTCTCATTTCAGAGACTGTTACTGTCCACCGGAGGTCACATTTCGGTCATGGAAGCATGCTTTGAGAGCCTTCATGATTACAGTTTTGATTACAGTTTGAAATAAATGTGCAACCCAAAAACATTAGTAGTAACCATAGAAACTCAGAGACAATTGTTGGAGCTGACAGGAATCAACTGACTTGCAAATATTTCACGCAGGGGTAGCTAACACATGTTATTATGAGCTATTATTACACACACACAATCTCTCTCTCTCTCCAGTCTAAAATATGGATCACAGATTAAGTGAGATAACCAGAATAATTATTGGCTTGCCATGCGTTAAAGAATTCTATATTCTAAATAATAAATCTTAATTACACCCACTGGCCACTTTATTAGGTACACCTGTACAACTGCTCGATAATGCAAAATTTTTAATCAGCCAACCACATGGCAGCAACTCAATTGCTCAGTTGCTCAAAAAGCAACTTTAGGCTTGCAGACATGGTCAAGACGATCTGCTGCAGTTCAAACAGAGCATCAAAATGGGGAAGAAAGGGGATTTAAGTGACTTTAAATGTGGCATTGTTGTTGGTGCCAGACAGGCTGGTCTGCAACAACAACATGAAAGCATGGATCTATCGTCTCTTGTATCAACAATTTAGGCTGGTGGTGGTGGTGTAATGATGTGAGGGATATTTTCTTGGCACACTTTAGGCCCATTAGTACCAATTGAGCATCGTGTCAACACAACAGCCTACCTGAGTAATGTTGCTGACCATGTCCATCCCTTTTTGACCACGGTGTACCCATCTTACCAGGACAACGCACCATGTCATACAGTATGAATAATCTCAGACTGGTTCCTTTGAACATGACACCAACCAGTTACTCATGGTGTGAAATACTGTGTCACTCACAGGTCAAAAGCTCAGGTCAGTAGAGTGTAGTTTTGCTGCACGTATGTAACTTTACTCATCCAGGAATGAGGGAGGATGTTGAGTGACTGTGACTCATCACTAACTATACGTGCTGCTGAACGAGTGTTTGTGGAAGTGCACGTGGAATGTGACACGTCCTTCCCCACTATAGTTCAGTCTGCTATAGCATCTGCAGTCATATGATGTGATTCGTTTATTTCCTGTTTTAGTCTCAAATGTCCGCTGTGAGGCAGGACAATGTTATTTGTCAACTTCCTACAAACCGAAAGCTATATTTTGGTCGCTTTCTAGGATTGACTTTTACAGTGTTGGCGGTTGAAGATTCTGTGTAGTTGACAAAACTGCTTTTCTGTAAAAGAGAAGTTGTGGTCACCCTAACTGCTGTCAAAGAATATTTATTAGGGTTTTTGGTGGGGGTTTTTTTGTTTTGTTTTTTAAAGTGCCTTTATTTTAAATTATTTTAATATATTATAAATAATTTGTATCGTTTTATTAAAAATTATTTAAATTAAATTTAAAAATGCAAATTTGAAAGGATTTTATTTCTGTGTTGGTGAAGCTGAACATCAGTATCATTAGGGGAGAGCGGGGACGAAAGTAACAAAACAATTTTCTTGATGCCCTGACAACACATTAGGGCAAGCAACCCTTGATGGAGCTGCTAAATATTACCTGATTTCAGCACCGTGTCCTGCGGTTAGGTCCGAATTTCATTTTTTTAAGTGCAGAAAGTAAATTATTGTAGCTGTTCTTTTTTTCCTTATTACAACTTGTGTTTCACTTTTCATGCATCACATTAATGATCAATCTACAGGTTATTTAGTGCAATAACACATCCTTGAGTTTACAATATCTGAGTTTTTTTGTTTAAAACTAAATCAGGTTTAAATGGCAAAAGTTCCCATGAGGGGACGAAAGTAACACTGTTATTTATGTCCCACTGCTTACAGACAAACCTTATTTTTCACTTCCACATTAGAGTTTGCAGTGTTTGGATTCAGATGTTTTAGAAAATGAATGCATATTGGCAATAATAATTTTTTTTTTAAAATGTAGAAAATTGTTAAATTTTTCATTGTTGGGTTGCTTTTGAAACCTTTTATGGAGCTGAAATGTAAATTGAAAATGCAGTTTAATATTTTTTTTGTAAAAATAAAGAACAACATATGTTTGCAGCTAACATTAACAAGGTCATAGTCAGATATATTTAAAATAAACAAGCTTAAGCCAATACATCTAACAAACTTTTGACCCACTCGTGTGTTACTTTCGCCTCTGCCTATTGGGTCAAATGTAACAATGTGCAACTTTTGTTTAAAGTGAAGTTATATTGGAGTTGTTCTACATTGATACAAAATAACATCTAATTTTGATAAAGCACTCTTGTGCGCCAGACCGTACATCACACACCAGGATGGCGGAGTTAAACCTCTACTCTTTTTGAAGGACATCCTGGGATTTTTAACGACCAAAGAGAGCCAGGACCTCGGTTTAATGTCTCATTTAAAAGACGGCACTCACTGAGCTGTATGGAGTCCCCTTCACTATACTGGGCCGTTAGGACCCACACAGGTCGAGTGCCCCCTGCTGGCCTCACTAACACCACTTCCGGCAGCAATCTAGCTTTCCCATGTGGTCTCCCATCCAGGTACTGACCGGGCGCAGCCCTGCTTACCTTCAGTGGGTGACAATGTGAAAGTTAGAGATGGTGCCAGAGAGCTAGCTAGTTTCAGACCATTTTTAAACATTTTTAACATTAAATAAAAACCATTTAATATTCACACTCACAACATAACCTTGGTAAATGATAAAACTGGTGAACAAATTGTGCACTCAAAGAAATGCTGGGTTGATATAACCTAATTCTGGGTGTAATACGGACTAAACCAACCATTAAGCTGGCTTAATTTTTTAATAAATTTTGTAGGACCAAACTTAACCCAATGTTTGAGTTTGCCCATATTTTACCCGATTTAGGTTTAAATAATGCCATTGAAAAAAAAAAAACTAGCCAAATCAAAAGATGCTAGCAACCACCCACAACATTACTCACATTTTCTTAATAACATATAAAAAAACACAGTTACTTTTATTGCAATAATCTATTCTATCTCAGCCATTCGTCATTGAAGTTGAGCCAAACATCATCTTCTCCTGTTTACCTGGTCTCATGGGAAGTGTCCTGGGGAAGCTGCACTTGTTCAACATGGGAATGATGCACTTTACAACTTCCCAGCACATTTAATTCTGCAGAGAATTGCGTAAGTTCACCTGACCGCAAAGTCAGATATCGCTCACTGAATGCTCTTTTTCCAGGAAAGAGACTTCAGCACAGTGGGTCATCTGCTCTAGAGCTCACCGGTGATGGTGGCAAAACAACTGTAGACAAATGAGCAAAAGAAATGAAATCAGCAGGCGGTGCACCTAAAAAAAACCATGGTGTGAAAGCCCAGTGTGCCTCGCAAGCAATTAACTGTCAATCACAGAACTCTGAACTCACAGGCGAAGATAACATGTTTTCTTTACAGGCCTCGAAATTGTGTGCTTGCTGTGTTGTTTCCCATATAACTATGTTTAGTTAGTAGATTCAAAACAAGCGGATTAATGTCCACGTCAACAGGAAGTCCCTGAGACTTTTATTTCAGTATGTTGATGTACTTCCAATTGAAATGGAATATTGAGTATTCCCTAGTAGTAAACTAACCGTATGAATTTTGCATGAGAATAATTGGTTAAGAATATTGTGGTTGTCAAACTGATGTCAACAGGAAAGGACAATTCGCACAGGCTCACCAAAATTAGACAATAGAAGATAGGAAAAACGCTGCCTGGTCTGATGAGTCTCGATTTCTGCTGCGACATTCAGATGGTAGGGTCAGAATTTGGCATCAACAACATGAAAGCATGGATCCATCCTGCCTTGTATCAACAGTTTAGGCTGGTGGTGGTGGTGTAATGATGTAGGGGATATTTTCTTGGCACATTTTGGGCCCATAAGTAGCAATTGAGCATCGTGTCGATGCCACAGCCTACCTGAGTATTGTTGCTGACCATGTCCATCCCTTAATGACCACAGTGTACCAATTTTCTGATGGCTACTTCCAGCAGGATAACGCGCCATGTCATAAAGCGCAAATCATCTTATACTGGTTTCTTGAACATGACAATGAGTTCACTGTACTCAAGTGGCCTCCACAGTCACCAGATCTCAATCCAATAGAGCACTTTTGGGATGTGGTGGAACGGGAGATTCACATCATGGATCTGCAGCAACTGCGTGATGCTATCATGTCAATATAGATCCAAAATCTCTGAGGAATATTTCCAGTACCTTGTTGAATCTATGCCACAAAGGATTAATGTAGTTCTAAAGGCAAAAGGGGGTCCAACCTGGTACTAGTAAGGTATACCTAATAAAGTGGCCGGTGAGTGTATAAATGAATAATAATAAAAAAAATTGCATAATTTGTGATGATTCCATTTTATAAGCAGTATGAAATTGTATAACTAGATAGCTTGAGAGCCTAATTTTTCAAATAGATTCAATCAATAGATAGAGTGGAAAAAAATAGCTTGAGTTTAAAATCGTATGCAGTGGTCAAATGAAGAAAATGAAAGAGACTCTTGCATTAAACTAATACTTCCAGATCACCATCAGCAAACGGCTGCACTATAACCCATTAGCCTGTAGACTCTCAGTCCCGCTTTAAACAAATGTGTGTCTGACAGGCTGAGTAAGTGTTTGCAAAAGCCCCCCGTGGACAAAGCCGGTCGGCGCTGGTCATTACCCTGCGGCTCAGGAAATGACTGGGATGCCATCGAGCATCTCCACTTCAGAGCATGCCAGACCTCTGCTGGGCTTACACAACACCAGAAGCCTCCGCAGCTGGAGCAAACGCACAGCAGAGCAAAACAACATTTTGTAAATATGCCTTATTAATGGACTTTGCAGTGAGGGTTCGTCATATTTATTGTCTGGAAAGATAAGTAAAGTTCAAGAGCACTGACTCCAGCTCTATTCCTGCGTCTGAAATCACACCACACTCAAAAAAATACACAGTTGAAGTCAGAATTATAAGCCCCCCTGTATATTTCCCCCTCAATTTCTGCTTCTTATGTAGATTTTTTTTCAACACATTTCTAAAGATGATAGTGTAGCTGCCGTCAGAGGCAACTCTCATGTATTTCAGATTATAATATGCACTTTACAGTTAAACGATTAATAAGTATTAAAAATGTTTAGAGTATAGAGCACTGATCATCAACTGGCGGCTTGCGGGCTAAATCTGGTCGTTCAGTCCGGCCCGCGACTGGATTCCAAAATTGTAAGGATCAAAAAAAATAAAAAATAGCGGTCCACACTATTAAAGCAACTAAAAATAACAACAATTGAGTCTCTTGTCAGAATAACCACCATTTATGACTATATTTAGGCTACACTTCGAAATGAGGACAGACTCAGACAGACTATGCGGCGTTAAGAATTTATTGTTTCAAACAGGTTTTAGCGCAAGTGAAGACTGAGTGAGCTGTAGGCGGAGTGCGCGTGTGTGTGATGAAGAGCAAGAAGGGTTGCGGTGAAGAGGGGTGCGCAACGTATTTGAGGAGCGGGAGGGAGACGAGCGATTTCCGGGAGATTATCATTCGTTTGCGGGCATCTGGGAGTCTCTATGCGTTTGCGGGAGACTCACAGAACTTCCGGGAGACTTGAGATGTATGCCTCAGGACTAAAAAAAGGGAGGAAAAACTATCTGGCACAACTTAAAATAGCATGGTACATAAATAACCTGGTACCAGAACAAAACAGGTCACAAATAACGTTCGCACATCAAAAGTTAAGTGGTCTTGAATTCAAATCACAATGCTGAAACGGGCTACTCACAGTGCTTAATCAATGGCTAAAGTTACATTTCCCCTTGTTGACTTAGGCTAATTGAGTTGAGGCAAAATACCTATCACTCCTAGTGGTCGACTGTGGTATAGGTGATGGGAGCCTGAATCAAATGCCTTCAGTTTTGTAATAAATTGAAAAAGTATAAACATTAAACATAATGTTAAGCCAAAATTTGACCTTTATTTGATTTTGTTCTTGGGGGTCCGGCCCCCAAAGAGACTGTCTAGTGAAACTCTGTCCCTCTGACAAATATAGTTGATGACCCCTGGTATAGAGCATTAGAATAAATAAGTAATCTATATTTGTTGTTAGTACATGTCAATACATTTCAAATTATTCAACTAAAAGTAATACAAAGGGGGAACCTATTTCTTTTTGTTCTTGTTGGTGTTGAACTTAGGTATTATTTAATTGTTTCAATCAAGATATGTTTTCGGATGCACTACAAGTAGTACAGCCACATGAGGTGCTGCACTAATAACATGTCTGTGGGGATTATGCCTGTAAGAAGTGCGAAGAAGTTATAGTTTTGTTAACCCTTGTGCATTGTTCAAATTCAATACCCTTTTGTTATGTTAGGGATAAAAACATCCACTCAATTAAACTGCTGTAAAAAATGCATCAGATAAATATTTCTTTCAATTTTTTTTTTCCATAAATCAGGTCATCAACCTCAGTCTTGATCAAAACTACTAAATTGATTAGAAAATTACAGGATTTTAACTCTTTAATTGCCAAATTCATAAATGATGTCACTGATTTGGTGAAAAAAACACACACAAAATGGCATGTTTTCAATATAAAAAGTAATTGTGGACTAGATTTTTTTCTACCTTTTATCACAGTCTTGTACATGTGAATGATTAGTAACAACACTGGCTTTGATGTATTGTTAGATTATAATTTTTTCTCCCTAATTTTCTGTTGGGGGCAGTTTTTTTCCCCATTGACGTCCATTATAACCACATTTGATGTCTTTGTTTTTGTTTACTCCATGTAGTTCTGAGAGCTGAGATGCATATTTAGATTTTCTCAGACACAACAAGGTAAGTGCTCAAAGGTCCCTCTCTCTCTCTCTCTCTCTCTCTCTCTCTCTCTCTCTCTCTCTCACTCTCACTCACACACTCACTCACCCTCACACACTCACACACACACACACACACACACACACACACACACACACACACACAC
>CAIGQZ010034999.1:7637488-7655955 GCA_903798205.1 Danio tinwini | reverse complement strand
CACTTTAAGCTGTATAGAAGTGTCTTGAAAAATATCTAGTCAAATATTATTTACTGTCATCATGGCAAAGATAATATAAATCAGCTATTAGAAATGAGTTATTAAAAGTATTATGTTTAGAAATGTGTTGAAAAAATCTCTTCGTTAAACAGAAATTGGGGAAAAAAATAAACAGGGGTTTTATTAATTCTGACTTCAACTGTATATATACAGTATATGCACAAATACATCAGATTTGTATATATAGATTATCAGTAAAAATGGTGCAAAATGTCAACTCTGTTGCTGAAAAATCTCTGTTTTAATGTACTCAAGCACCTGAAATGAAGCATCCGCTGGGTCATTTTTAAGAATCTCAACAGAATGTGTATTTAATCTACTGTAGTTGAGAAATGAATCAAGAATCTGTTAAGATTGAATCTAGTGCCTGTGAATCAGAATCAAACCAAACTAAGAAATCTAAATCAATACCCAGCTCAGATCTTAGTCTAACAAGGCTGCTCTGCTCGATTGCAGATGCTGACGTCTCTGGCTTAAGCTGCTCCATATTATTTTGCTGAAAGTATGTTGGGAATGTCCAGTGACTCTATAAAAGTCGCTAGCTGTTTAAACTGCACAGCATCATTAAAATCCCCCAACCACTCCAACACGAAGCAGTAAAACAGCAGGAACCACCACTGGGACCCTACGCCGCTCCGAGATTCATGACAATCTGACAAGTTTATAAAGACATGTGATGGACTAACACAAAACAACTCATGAAGCGCTGCAACGGTGAACGCCAAACCCAAACAACTTCACATGCATAAAATAAGGGTCTTCTTACAGGAAGCAGGAGTTACAGTTCAGCACACTGTCCTAACTTGTGACGATAAATAATATCTTGCTGAATTAAAACACTGCTATTTCTTATAGTGGTATAAATCACTGGAGTTGTGCAGGCACCAAACAAAACAAACAAAATCTGGAAAATCTGAAACTAAAAGATTCATTTCAAATTTGCCGTGTCGGAGAAGTTTGTTTAACACTAAATCCTGCTGCTCCCTCTCTAGAAGGACTCCAGGCTTCGCATTGCATTAATAACCTGCTTTACGTCACGGATCCTATCAGGAGGTCCCGTCGGCAGTATTTTAAAAGAACAAAGAGCTGTTGATCGTCCCTAAATGGAACTTTAAGGTTTAACCTTAATATACAATTAAGTCAATCTGTTCATGACATGGCGACGCAGTGGCACAGTAGGTAGTGCTGTCGTCTCACAGCAAGAAGGTCGCTGGTTCGAGCCTCGGCTGGGTCAGTTGGCATTTCTGTGTGGAGTTTGCATGTTCTCCCTGCTTTCGCGTGGGTTTCCCCCAAAGTCCAAAGACATGCAGTACAGGTGAATTGGGTAAGCTAAATTGTCCGTAGTGTATGAGTGTGAATGAGTGTGTATGGATGTTTCACAGAGATGGGTTGCAGCTGGAAGGGCATCCGCTGCGTAAAACATGTGCTGGATAAGTTGGCGGTTCATTCCGCTGTGGCGACCCCAGATTAATAAAGGGACTAAGCCGAAAAGAAAAATGAATGAATTAATGAAAAATGTTCTCCCTGCATTTGCGTGGGTTTCCTCCCGGTGCTCCGGTTTCCCCCACAGTCCAAAGACATGCAGTAGGTGAATTGGGTAGGCTAAATTGTCCGTAGAGTATGTGTGTGAATGAGTGTGTATGGAAGTTTCCCGAGGATGGGTTAAGGCTGGAAGGGCATCCGCTGCGTAAAACATGCGCTGAAAAAGTTGGTGGTTCATTCCGCTGTGGCGACCCCAGATTAATGGACTAAGCCGAAAAGAAAATTAATGAATGAATGTTCATGACATGCACAATTTACATTCATTTTTCCCCATTAACTGATAAAGAATCTACTGATAAAGTATCTCTCTAAATATATAGCATACACTCACTGGCCACTTTATTAGGTACACCTGTCCAACTGCTTGTTAATGCAAATATCTAATCAGCAAATTACATGGCAGCAACTCGATGCATTTAGGCATGCAGACATGGTCAAGACGATCTTCTGCATTTCAAACCAAGCATCAGAATGGGGAAGAAAGGTGATTTAAGTAACTGAACTTGGCATGGTTGTTGGTGCCAGACGGGCTGATCTGAGTATTGCAAAAACTGCTGATCTACTGGGATTTTCACGCACAACCATCTCTAGGGTTTACAGAGAATGGTCAGAAAAAGAGAAATATATATCCAGTGATGGTAGTTCTGTGGGCGCAAATGCCTTGTTGATGCCAGAGGACAGAGGAGAATGGCCAGACTGGTTCCAGCTGATAGAAAGGCAACAGTAACTCAAATAACCACTTGTTACAATCGAGGTATGCAGAAGAGCATCTCTGAACACACAACACATCCAACCTTAAGGCGGATGGGCTACAGCAGCAGAAGACCACACCGGGTGCCACTCCTGTGAGCTAAGAACAGGAAACTGAGGCTACAATTCACACAGGCTCACAAAAATTGAACAATAGAAGATTGGAGAAACGTTGTCTGGTCTGATGAGTCTCGATTTCTGTTGCGACATTCAGATGGTAGGGTCGAAATTTGGCGTCAACAAAATGAAAGCAAGGATTTATCCTGCCTTGTATTAACGGTTAAGGCTGCTGCTGGTGGTGTAATGGTATAAGGTAAAAAAATATTATTATTACATCTGCACAAATTTGTCTACCACCTAAAATCATGGAACAGTTCAGCAGTCAAATTTATAAAAAATATACATACATTTCATTTATTTTCAGTAGTAAATTAAATTTAAGAAAATGAATTATTTTAAATGTAAATATTGCATTGAGATAAAATGTAAAAAAAAGAAGATTAAGTGATATAAAAAACAGCTAAATAAATCAAATTAAATGAAAGTAGAAAGGGTGTATTTTAGGACTGTTGGGCCCCATGGCTGGAATTGCTAAAGGCCAACAAATCACTAAATCAGTCCCTTCTACAAAAAAAAAAAAAAAAAAAACAATAATATTTTTTTTATATATTGCATTTTTTTTATATTGCATTGTTGAACTATGATTAATAAATGCTGCACAAGTATTTATTCATTCGTAGTTCATGTTAGTAAATACATGAACTATAAATACAGGCTCATAGCCAGGGGGGTTCGGGTGTTTTAGAAGACCCATCCCTCACTAACAAAGGTCCATAATGAGCTTTGTCCTATTTTGACTGCTATGCAATTGTGAAAATAACCCATCGAAAAAGGCTTTGAGACCAAGCGGATTCCTCTCTTGGGTGTCGCTTCACTCTGACTTCAGTTGAATGTTCTGTCCAGTTTATTATTTGCCTAATAAATAGGTACAGTTTTTAATTTAAAACTTTAACAGATTCTTATTTTTTTCCAATGATATTTGATGTAATAAATTTGTATTTTAATTTTTTTTTCACATTTGTTTAATCTAGGAAATACTTGGTACATCAAAACGTGTGGTTATGATGAACACCCGACAAGCCAATTTAGCTAACAATTTTGCTTAAAATGTCATTAAAATTCAGTATTTAAATCTCATAAATAAATACAAAATGAGGCGTATAACTGCAAAAAGGTCTACTTTTTGAGAAAAAAGAACCACCCATTTTCCCAGGCTGGCTACAGGCCTAAATTAACTAATTAAACCTTGTTGTAAAGTGTGACAAAAAGGCAATACATTTAAAGAATTGCAATGCTAGCTACTGAACACCACTACAGGAGATGCTAAAAAACTAAACTAAACAAAAAGCTAAGCTCAGTGGTACTGTATTCTGAATATTCTGAATACTCTGGCAGGTTGAATACATGATTAACTGCCCTGGAGTCTTTTCTGTGGTAATAAACTGGTAATATAAATGCCCACCTGTAGGGCGCAGTTCATCATGCGGACGATATGATCAAACTGCTGGTGGTCCAGAATGGCGCGGTTCTGCTGTACATGATGGCTGAGCTCTTCGGTCAGACACTGGCGTGCGGCTTTGCCTTTCAGGGCCCGGAGAGCCGCAGGGAGCGTCTGCAGAAACAACAGTGTCAAAGCATTACTAAAACATATCCAGCGTCAGGACAAGTATGCACAGGGGCGCTGTATTTTTGAACATGTCAGTGTTTACAAATGGTTTACATCAAAAAGGACATGAGCGATTTCATTTTCGTTTTCCTACAGTTCATACAAGTAGAGCGCAATGCTCAATTAGATTGAGGGGTATTCAATTATGGAATGATTTATTCCATACAACGAAAATTTGTTCCTCTTTAAAGGTCCTATGAAATTAAAATAAAGTTTTTTAAGATTTTAGTATGAGTATTGATAGTTTTTAGTATATCTATAAGCTACTGTGCCTCAAAAACAGTGACAAAATTCCTGTTTAGAATTGATATAAACATGTAAAGCTTGTAGTTTGTCACTTCCATCTAAATGGATCAACATTTTTTTACGTCACCTCATACTTCTCATCAAATCTTGACCAATCAAATACTTTCTATTATCTGACATGCCCCGCCCTCTTCTCATTTGCTTTTCATTTGATGCACTTGAGCTCAACCACTCTATAAAAAAAAAAAAAAAAACGCTATTGGCTGTTTTTTTTAAATGGGAGGGGCTACACTATGTCCCGCCCTTTCTTCGTAATTCAGTTGAGATTGTCAAACATTGAATGAAAAAAAATGCACATTTCAACATTTTAACAGGTTTTAAGAGATGCATAAGGAATCACTTTAATGTTGTTCTGCACCTTTGTAATATTTCTATTGTACATATGATTTAACTATTTTATTGTTGTGTGTGTATGTGACTTTCATTATCCGCTTGTAACTGTAATTTAGCATTTGTTGAAATGCAACTGTTTTGTCATTATCTTTGATTATTATTATTATTATTATTATTATTATTATTATTCATTCATTCACTTTCTTTTTGCTCAGTCCCTTTATTATTCAGGGGTCCCCACAGCGGAATGAACCGCCAACTTATCCAGCATATGTTTTACGCAGTGGATTGCCCTTCCACCTGCAACCCATCACTGGGAAACACCCATATACCCTAGCATTCACACACATACACTATGGACAATTTAGCTTACCCATTTCACCTATAGCGCATGTCTTTGGATTGTAGGGGAAACTGGAGCACCCGGAGGAAACCCATGCCAACATGGGGAGAACATACAAACTCCACACAGGAATGCCAAGGCCAAGGCTCGAACCAGCGACGCTCTTGCATGTGAGGCGACAGCGCTATTATTATTATTAATTTTATTATTATTAGTAGTAGTAGTAGTATTAGAGGCTTTACATAAGCCTTTTGCATCTTCCTGCACATTTTGGGTTTCTTTTTTCTGTTTTATTTCAACATTATGCTTTATTGTGCAAAAAAAAACAAAAAAACAACAACAACAACAACTATACATCAGTCTAAAGCTACAACCCGATTGCAGATAGTTGTTTTTCAATAAGAAGCTTATAAAAATGTATTTGCTAAATTTGTGCAAGCTGTTTAATATATATGGAGTACATACTTATCATCACAATAACAAGACAATCAGTCATGCATTGCTGTACATCGTAGTTTATTTGGAAAGGTAAGGGTCTTCAGTAGGCATGGGACGATAACCGTTTTCAAGGTATACCACGGTTTGGTATAAATATTTAAAGTCAAGGTTTTAAAACTGCCAAAGTTTTCTGTTATACCTTTCCTAAGGTATGTGTAAGATTTTTTTTTTATCTTTTATGACAACAGTATCTCCAGTAGAAAAGATCTCCAAAGATGCTATTTTAAATTGTAAAGAAATCTGTGTTTTTGAAACAAATGAAGACAATGATTAATTAGCCTGACATGTTTACTGCTCCAAAATATTTAAAATGTTTCTCAAAATAAAATATATTGTGTTCAAACGGGAACACAATATATTTAATTTTGAGAAAAAAATAAACAATATATTGAAATTTTTACCCAGACATTTTAAAAAAACTTATTTTAGAGCAGTAATCAAAATACTGTGAAACTGTGATATTATTATCCAAGATTATCATACTGTCAGAATCTTATACCGGTCCATAACAACATCCCATATAACACATTTAGTCCAATGACACAATAGTGTTGAATTATGGATGGTTATTCATTTGGTTATGTCACTTATTGTTTACATTGTTTACCATGTTACTTATGTGTGAAAACGGCATCTTTGTAGTAAAAAGCAAGATGATGTCATAGCTTATACTGTTTTACAAATAAAATGAGACCACAAACTGAAAAGTCAATAAAAGGACAAATTTTCTTTCTCATTACTTCATAATGTATAATTTAATATTTTTTATAAACATTCTAGATGGACATTCTAAAGGTTTGTTTGTAGCCCACTGGGGTCAAGAACTGTTACTATTTTAAGTTAGGTAGTCACAATTACTAGCCCATCTTGTGAATTTTTATTTCGTTCTTAAATATTTCACAAACAATGAGTAACAGAGCAAGGAATTTTTCACAGTATTTCCTGTAATATTTTTTCTTCTGGATAAAGTTTTATTTGTTTTATTTCGGCTAAAATAAAAGCAGTTTTCACTTTTTTTAAAAACCACTTTAAGGTCAATAGTACTCAGAACAAAACCACTGTTATACAATGACTTACAAATGTTTTGAAGGAAAATCTTCCTTCCATTAAACAGGAATTGGGGAATACAATATACAGGGGGGCTAATAATTCTGACTTCAACTGTAAATGCCCATAAGTTTGGTGCTCGCTAACAGGTTAAGTGCTCACCATTGCAGACTTGTATACATGCGTGCAAAAATGGTTCCAGCTAAATCCAGCCAGTTGACCTCTGACCCATAGTTAAAATTCCAGAACGGTTGTTATTGAGGAGATTTTGCGTCTAGACGGAGTCCGTAGCCTGCGCGCAGGTTTAGCAGAGGTTGTATGGAGGTGATGTCTTTACTGGCTCCGAGAAGCCATTAAGCTGCAGGCACAACCTTTTTTTACAACTGTAAAGGGACGCGAGCTTGCATTGTATAACTGAGATTTTAAACTCAATGCGTGCAGGTAGCTGGCTATACCATTCCAATGCTAACACACATTGGAGATGGCAGGCTCCAAATATCCATTGTCAGCAGTGTGCGAGATATACATTGACGATCAGGGGGCTCAACTTTTTGGATAATGCTACTGTAGTTTGTGTAATACATGCTCCTTTATGTATTTATTTCAATTTCATCTAATTTATTCATTCATTTGACTTCCCTTATTTATCAGGGGTCGCCACCGCAGAATGAACCGCCAACTATTACAGCATATGTTTTACACAGCGGATGCCCTTCCAGCCTCAACCCAGAACTGGGAAACACCCATACACTCTCTCATTCACACACACTCACACACTACGGCCAACTTAGTTAATCCAATTCACCTATAGCGCATGTCTTTGGACTGTAGGGGAAACCGGAAAACGCGGAGAACATGCACTCTGTTACTGTGAGGTGACTGTGCTAACCACTGAGCCACCGTGCTGACCTATCCAATTTATTAATAAAACGTATTTAAGTTTTCAGGGTTTTGAGGGGTATTTAGTGTATTCTGACCTACAGTATCCTCTGATTAGCTATTTCAAATGTTACTGTAGGTCAAACTATGGATCTTGTGAACACGTATGATGCTCTAGATCTGCCAGTTTTAGACTGTTGAATGAATTTTCAGGCATGTACATGCTTTCACAATGGTATGAACCATTATAGGGGTGGTCAAATGTATATTCATTCATTCATTTTCTTTTCGGCTTAGTCCCTTTATTAATCTGGGGTCGCCACAGCGGAGCCGCCAACTTATCCAGCATTTGTTTTACGCAGCGGATGCCCTTCCAGCCGCAACCCATCTCTGGGAAACATCCATGCAAACACATTCATACTCATACACTACGGACAATTTAGCCTACCCAATTTACTTGTGCCACATGTCTTTGGACTGTGGGGGAAACCGGAGCACTCGGAGGGAACCCACGCGAACGCAGGGAGAACATGCAAACTCCACACAGAAACACTAACTGGCCCAGCCGAGGCTCGAACCAGCGAGCTTCTTGCTGTGAGGTGACAGCACTACCTACTGCGCCACTGCGTCGCCATGCATATTTATATGATTTAATATTTTAATTATTAACATTATTATTTAAATACAGATCAGAGTGAACTATTTCTCACTATTAAAGGGCGGACCCATGCATCTTGTTTTGATGTCCTTCAGGGGGAATCAAATGTCAATCCCCCCAAATCCCGCTATACTTTGCATCCTGGTGTAATGGTGTAAAGTCTATTTTTAATTTCATAAGGTGTATTTTCCTGGTGTGGAGACTATTTTCAATGTCATACGGTTCATTTTACAGCATTGAAAATGTAATTTAATTTAAATAGAATCAGTTAAAAAGTATTAAGCATTCATTTAGTTTTTCAAGCGTAAAAGGAGTCGAAAGACTGCCTAAATAGGGCTAGGCGATTAATTGAAAAGTAATTAAAATCGTCATTTAGCACCTATAATCGATCTAATTTTTCCAGTTTTATTTTTTCAAGGAGAAGTCACAGTGGTGCAGTGGGTAGCACAATCGCCACACAGCAAGAAGGTCGCTGGATTGAGCCTCGGCTAGGTCAGTTGGCATTTCTGTGTTGAGTTTGCATGTTCTCCCCGTGTTCACGTGGATTTCCTCCGGGTGCTCCAGTTTCCCCCACAAGTCCAAAGACATGTGGTATAGGTGAACTGGGTGGGCTAAATTGTCCGTAGTGTACAGTATGAGTGTGAATGAGTGTGTATGGATGTTCAATGAGTCATGTGACCCCACTCTGTTTAGGCTGATTTATACTTCTGTGTTGAGAGCGCACATGTTGTCCAGTGCAGCTTTTATGCAATCGCATACCCGTGCACCTTTTGAAAAATGTACGTGATGACAGAAGTGCGAGCTCTGTGATTGGTCGGTTTAAAGCCGTGAGGAGCATGGGTGATGCGGGAGAGCAGTGAGCCTGTTGAAGCAAGTGTTTACAAGTGTCGAGTCCGGTCGAGTCTTGTGGAGGAGCTCCATACAGCAACTTTTGTTTTGTGTTTAGCTTATGATTAAACGTCTTTTGCATGAAACGTTAAACTAAGGTCCTGACTCTCTGTGGTGATTAAAAATCCCATGGCACTTCTCGTAAAGTGTAGGGGGTGTAACTCCGATGTCCTAGCCAAAGTCCCTGTATCACTGTCTCTTCACTCCACCAATAGCAAGTATGTGGAGAGCGCACTGGCGCCGTTGTCCTGTGGCTGCCGTTGCATCAACCAAGTGAATGCTGCACACTGATGGTGGCGTGGAAAGACCCCCCACCCCCCCTCATGATTGTGAAGCGCTTTGGGTGTATGGCCAATACATAATGTGCTATATATATACACATTACATTACATAAAGTTGTTTCACATCTGCCGGTTCATGTATTTAAATGAGTGAGTTTTAGCTTTCTGTACATCAAGGTAGCATTCAGAAAAAAACAACCCCCCACCCCCACTATGAAAGTCGACACAGAGGAACTTAAAAACCCGCTGCCAGCTAGTGTTTGGGAAATGTTATTGCAGAGCAACACAAACAGCATGCAGAAGTATAAACGCACAACTACGTGCAAGGCATGCGCTGTGGGTCACGCTGATCACTCGATGCAGAAGTATAAACCAGCCTTAAAGGCTTTGAAGCCACATCTGATCTCTGGTAAAAAGGACGATGGATCCATTCTTGAGCCTTACTTTGCACTTGATGATCGAAAGCTGCGCCAGAGATGCCTTGAGATGGCATATTATACATTAAAATTAATATTCTTAAATTATTTGTGTACAGAAGATGCAAGAAATGCACTGTTAAAAATATTATTTACTGGTAGGGCTTTACATTAACCCCCGCCAAATGTGAGTAGATTTCAGCCGTGGTGGGTTAGACAGACACTCTTACTAGCCACTTTGGCTGGTTGAAGATTATTTTTAAATTATAGTTATCTTAAAAGCAGGGTTCGACAATAGAGATGGCTCAATATGTGTGCAAATGTCATCTTAGAATCAAGAAGCAGCATGACCGACAAAACTAGAGTTTGCGAGAGCAAAGGAAAGCGGTGATGTGATGCGTGCGGCTGTTTTAAAAGACATGCGCGCTCCCGTTTCCTGGCGCGAAGCAACCGTGCCTAGAGAAAACTCAACTGCTGCAATCAGTTCTCTGTCAAATAGACTGGACTAAAAGTGATGCTCGTGCGCACTCAGTCCTGCTGCTTCAAAAAGCTCCGGATGTTTTTAAAATATGACTTTTTGTAAGCAGCAGAGGTTGCCAGATTTGTTTTAACTATTCTTTATAACAGAACGGATTATGGGCCTTTTACCCATGATCATTCTTTATTTCACCTGCTTTCTTTTGCTTACAGTTTTGTTAATATTGTTTAATTATCATTGTAACAATAACATTGCTTTAATAGGAGATTAACTCCCCATGTATGTGTAGTTAACTAGTGATCTGAGAGACCTTTAGCCTGGACAGACTAGGCTACTGAGCATAGTTTTAGATGCATTGCAATAATTAATTTTTAAATGTAATTGTTTTTTTTTTAAAGAAAGGTTTTGTTGAATAAAAAGAGCATGTATACAGCTATATTTTGCATGTTTTGACATATTATTTAACATTTGTGGCTAAGAAGTAATTATTTATTTAGTTTTGGTGTGGTCAGAGATAAATTTGGTAAATCCTCAGTGTTGAGCCCTGAAAAGTCCTGTGAAATAAAAAATGAATTGCAACGTGACATTAAAACCACAGCCCATTTGCTCATGCACATTGAGCAGGGTTATACACACAAAAAAGCTAAACAAATGAGGAGGCATGTGGACACAACACAATGTCAAAATTAAGTAATTTTAGCATGCCAAAGTCAAATTTATGCATATAAAATATATTTTCCCAACAACAAAATTGTGGCTAGTGAAAATGGTGAGTGGCTAGTAATGTTGGAAAACTACTAGCCACAGTGGCTGGTGATCAAAAAAGTGAATGTCAAGCCCTGTTTACTGGATATGCAAGAGTTCTTTTATTTTAAAAGAGATGCTGCTTATTTTATACTTTTAACATGAATACATTTAAAAAATAATAATTAATATTCTTTCCAAATGTGCAAGTTATTTATTTTCACTTTTTTATAAAAAAAAAAACTGACTGTTGGTTTTAGGCAATGTGTGTTTTAATTTCAGTTGTTCAACATTGATGCTCAATAAATAATCATAGATAGTAGATAGTGTGTGTTTCCTTCAATTATTTTAAAACCAAGTAATGCTTCCTTCATTAAAACATCTCCGACTTGTAATATGTGAGCATATTTACTGCACAAAACCTGTCAGTGAACTATAAAAATAATAAAATAAATAAATAAAATAATCATTCATTAATTGTAATTGAGTTAAAATGTTCAAGTTAAAATGAATCGAGAGTTAGATTTTAGGCCAAATCGCCCTACGTTTAAACATAATAAATGTCCATATTTAAGTAAGGGTGCCCAAACTCAGTTCTGGAGGGCGGGTGACCTGCAGATTTTAACTTCAACCCCAATTAAACACACCTGAACCAGCAAATCAAGCTCTATGTAGGCATGCTAGAAACCTCCAGGCAGGTGTGTTGAGGCAAGTTGGAGCTAAACACTGCAGGACACCGGCCCTCCAGGACCATGTTTGGGCACCCCTGTTTTAAAGACATGGCGCAGAACAATAGATTTGGATTCAGTGCTTGTTGTCCAGTCTATTTTCTAGACAAAGTAAAACATATTGTCTTGTTTTAAAAAAAATGTTTTTGAACTTAAGTGTTTTTCCTTAAAACAAGCAAAATAATCTGCAAATATGGTGAGCAAAAAGTATATTACGTCAAAATATGAAACCATATTATATTGCTTACTCTATTGGCAGATTATTTGACTTGTTTTAAGGAAAAACTCATTTATTTTGATATATTCTTTCCTAAAACAAGACACTTTTTCTTGCTTTTCTAGAAAATGCTTCTTGATTGAACAATTTTTAGATATTTTGGACTAGAAACGAGACAATAAAACAAATTTTACTCATACTTTTACTCTACTTGCACTCAATTCTTTTGGCAAGCAATGGTACTTTTACTTAAATATAATTTTATTTTCGTCCTCTTTCCACCACACTGCTAGTCAGGAAATATCAGGTAATTTGCACAGTTATTTAGCCTAAAAAAATGTTAAGATGTCTTAGCTTAGACAAACACTAGTCACGGTTAATGTTAGAATAATATTAGCATTAGCGATAAGCGCAGGGAAATTAGAAGAATATGTGTGACTGTTTGTTCACCCCTTTCCTCCTACGTCTGTAAGACTTGCAGCTGGAGAGTTTTGCTTATCGTGCTGTGAATGCCATCACTAATGCCGGCTAATCTGCATGCTGTCTTTTTTTTTTTTTCCAGATGTGCAAGTTGAATATGTGAGTTTAATCTTCATGGCAGGAATTATTGCATCACCTTTTCAGTCTCCAGAGTCTTGTTGTCGAAGATGAAGCCGATGCATGTCCGGACCACCTCCAGTCTTCGGGCGCTGTTGAAAACCGAGCTGGCCTTGCCTATGATAGATACTGCAAGAAATTATAAGAACTTTAATTTAACTATAAAGAAGCTTTGTGGCTTTCTTTACTGTGGTTAAATGGTGCTGTTAAGCAGTGTGCCTATAAAGCCCTTAATCATTAAAAAGTACTCAATACCTCAGTACCTCAATCCAAACTAACCATAGGATTTTGTTAGGTCACACTGCTAGTTTTGTGTTCACCTGCACATGTCATTAAGAAATAAAACTAGTTTGCCCTTGCAATCTTTAATTGAAATCTGAAAAAAGTTTTCTTCCATGTTAGTTTTGTGTATTTATTTGCCTTACCCTCCTCTCTCCACTTCTCACTCCACTCTTTGGTTTCTTACTGGTTTAGTTAATTGTCCATCATTATGACGGCGCCAGTTCCACCTGGACGAGCCAGGAGGATTTAAAGGTGCTGTATGTACGTTTTTGACTCTTCTAAAGCATAAAAATGCCATAATATGTGTGCAGATATTTAAGAAACATCCCAAGTTAACATACATGTTTAACTGAAAAACAATGCTGAAGTCAGATATTCTACTTTGAAAATGGTTTTTCGTGCCGGAACGCTGTCTTTGTTTAGGTAAATTTAACCTGCACAATGCCAGTTTAGCCAATTATATATTATTATAAATTATAAATATTATTAACGTGAACATTAGGTGAGCAGGTTACATTGTAACCGCGTGTCCTAACAACACGCTTCATGACGAGATATGCAGTGATGAGCAGTTTGGCTGTTTGCACCAGACAAAACATGACAGAAATGTAAATACAGCCTTTCAGAAGCACAGAATATGCACTCACTCACAATAAGGTAAGGTTTATAATCCAATTATTACATATTAAACCTCTTTAACATTATTAAATGTAGAGGCTGAATCACTCATGTGTGTTTAGTTCTAAAGTTCAATTTCAAACGATTTATTGTATTTTCAAGATCTGAGGTGAACTATCTGCTGCTGCTTCCAGTATATGGCAATACATGTCATGTAAAATAGCATTCAAACTCACATTGTTAGCATTTAGCCCTGAATTAAAAGGCGTTTTACAACTCGCTTGACAATGCACAAAAAGCAAGTGGGATAATATTTGCGTTTGTTTATTTGCTTTAAACACTCATGCTGTTCTGTGCATGTACTTTAGCCCTGTTTGATACATAAAAAAAAGTGTTTTCTTTGAGCAGGTAAAATTAGGGTGCTTTCACACCTAGACTTTTGTTCTGGAACCTAGCGTGTGCCCAGTTAGCGCGGTTCGTTTGGCATATGTGAACACGTCAATCACGCTCGGATCTGCGCCAAAGCAAACAAACTCTGGAGCGGATCGACTGTAGTAAGAAATCGATACAATCCGAGCCCGGCTATTTCACAATGTTTTATGAATATGTAATAGGCATACGGCTATATGAAGAGAGAACTATGGGTAGGGCGGGAGGTCATTCCAGACATCCCAAGTCTCCCGGAAGTTCCGGGAGTCTCCCGCAAATGCACAGAGACTCCCGGATGCCCGCAAATAAGTGATAATCTGCTGGAAATTGCACGTCTCCCTCCCACCCTTCTCATCCCCATCCCCACCGCATCCCTCCTCGCTCTTCTTCAGACATGTCGCACGCACCCTGTCAAATACCACTAAACCACCACCGACAGCTGAGCGGGACTCTGCAAAATAAACCGTGAAACTCTGACCAATGTGAGGAGTGTTTACTCGCACGTGACTTGTTTTAGTTATTTTGGTCTGTTTAGAAACTTTGCCGTGTGAAAGCGAACCGCACCAAGAACAAAGAGCAACAATGTAACAATTTTAATCCCTGTTTCGGAACAAATGAATCGATTTACACGTGTGAAAGCACCCTTTAAAGTACACTTCATATGTCTGACTGCTTGTATTAAAAGACAATATTGTATTACAAATACATGTCAAATGTATGTTAAAATGTTACATTTTATTATAAGAATTGTTGTGGTGTGAAGTATTATATAATTGTGTATGGAAAGCATCGTCAATGCACCGTGATGCACCGAGATATTGAATTGAACCGAATCAATGGCATGATTATCGTAACTGAACCGAACCGTGAGACCATTGTAGGTTTACACCTCTATATAATTATAAAGGTAATACAATGAGAACCATTTCAGCACTGCTCTCAACAGTGGAGTGTTAAAAAGAGACCTTAAACCTTAAAATACACACAAATACAGTATTTGGGGACTTGTAATACACTGTAATTCACTCACCCACAGGGGGACCGGCGGGCACCACACATTTCCTCTCAGGGCGGGTACTGACGGGGGCGCTGTGCTGCTTGGCCAGGCCCTCCTGAATCAACTCCTCCACCCGCTCCTCCTCCAGCATGGGAAATGGCACCACATGCACCCTCAGGTGTGAGCCCTCGGTGGGACGGGGCACTTTCTGGAAGGCCATGTGGGGGTTTGGGTTCTCCTAAAGGATGCATGACAGAACAAGAATCTACATTTAGGTTTCTGAGATCATTTCAAGCTGTTTTTTTAATAGTTTTTTTCATGTAAAAATCAGGAAAAAAATTTGGTACACTTATGTCAAGGATACATCATTTGAAGCTGTAGCTATAAACCGCTTACTAATATCTATTAATGCAGAGTTAATGCTTAACAAATGATGAATTAACTATTTGCTAATGCTTAGTAAATAATTCATAGTGTGCAGTTATTATAAAGTGCTACCAAAAATAATAACCAGTTATAAAGAGCTATGAGTAGTGCTGTTAGGCCATTAATTAATATTAACTAATTAACTTCACCAACTTAAAATAAAGGTTTTTGTGTATATTTATTACACATATATCAAATATATAATATATAGCATATATTAGTGCTTTGCAAAAAATTATCATGATTAATCGCATCCAAAATAAAAGTTAATTTTGACGTAAAATACACAACCTGACAAAAGTCTTGTCGCCTATCCAAGTTTTAGGAACAACAAAGAATAACTTGACCTCTGGTCGATCAATTGGTATCAGAAGTGGCTTATATGAAAGGCAAAGTCCTCTAGATTACACTTATTTTACTAAAATAAAATATGATCATGTCTTGATTTTTAATTATTTAATTAGTAAGGTAATAATGAACAGTAAGAGTAACAGTAACAGTAAGGTCTGACTTTGCCTAGACAAAAGTCTTGTCACTTAACAGAAATAATGTCCAGTATAGAATATAAAGTAATAGTGCAGTGGAAAAAAGAATTAATATTGTGTCTGACTCCCATGAGCTTGGAGGACTGCATCCATACATCTCTGCAATGACTCAAAAAACGTAAAGTCATCTTGAATGGTAAAGAAAGCCTTCTTGCAGGACTCTCAGAGTTCATCAAGATTCTTTGGATTCATCTTCAATGCCTCCTTCATCTTACCCCTGACATGCTCAATAATATTTATGTCTGGTGACTGGGCTTGCCAATCCTGGAGTACCTTGACCTTCTTTGCTTTCAGGAACTTTGATGTGGAGGCTGAAGTATGAGAAGGAGCGCTATCCTGCTGAAGAATTTGCCCTCTCCTGTGGTTTGTAATGTAATAGGCAGCACAAATGTTTTGATACCACAGGCTGTTAATGTTGCCACCCACTCTGCAGATCTCTCGCACGCCCCCATACTGAATGTAACCCCAAACCACGATTTTTCCTTCACTAAACTTGACTGATTTCTGTGAGAATCTTGGGTCCATGCGGGTTCCAGTAGGTCTTCTGCAGTATTTGTGATGATGGGATGCAGTTCAACAGATGATTCATCAGAAAAATCTACCTTCTGCCACTTTTCAAAATGATTAACTAGAAGTCAAGTTATTATTTGTTGCTCTTACAACTGGGATCGATGACAAGACTTTTGTCAATGGTGCATATTTATTATGTACAGTTGAAGTCAGTTATTAGCCCCCTTCAAATTTTGTATAATTTTTTTTTATTTCCCAAATGATGTTTAACAGAGCAAGGAAATTTTTACAGTATGTCTGATAATATTTTTTCTTCTAGAGAAAGTTTTATTTGTTTAATTTCGGCTAGAATAAAAGCAGTTTTTAATTTTATACTATATATACTATATAACTATATATTTTTTCGATAGTCTACAGAACAAACCATTACTATGCAATAACTTGCCTAATTACCCTAACCTAATATATATATACACACACACACATGGATGCATATATTTGCGAAAAAATTATTTATATTTAGATATATAACTAATTACTGCCTTAACTATTAATAAGTAGACAATTATGAATTGATGTTGTTGATAGCTTGTTAATAGCAAGAATTGAACCTTAAAAAAATTGTGACTACTTATTTTAATATGCAAACAATATTTAAGTGATTTTAATATGGAATTATCATTTACAACATATCCGTTAATATTGTGAGCACTGTGAGTACTAGTACTTTTACCTGAAAGTGATATTACATTAGATTTACGTGATTTGGCTCTTTTTTTTTCTTCACAGGTTAGCAAACACATCCACTTACATTATTGGTGCACAGAAAGCAGAAAACCAGATATTGTACAGTAGTTCACGTTAACAAAAAGATCACAGATTTCGCGAAAAAATAGTCGATAATTTGCTCTGGAATTTTTGCAGAGGTCTTGTAAGAAAAAGATAAACGTGACCGATTCAGACAGGATTAAAGTAATAATTTATGTCTCCGAATAGGGCTTTAATGCGTAGTTGTTTTTTATGTGGACAAAATTATTGTGGATTATTAAAGAAGCCTCCATTCTTACTAAAATGCATGAAGTATGTTGAGGGAGCACTTCTGACACAAACGGAAGAGCACTAAAAAGGTCAACAACAACAAAAACATGGAAAAAAGTGGAAGCCATTAAAGTTCTCAAACACCTGAAGGAAGTGACACAAGAAACAGCGACATGTGCTTACGTTTTTGTAAAGCTGCTCGGAGAGCTCTCTCAAGCGCTTCTGCAGTTTGACCAGGTTCTCGTCTTCATCCTTGAAGCAGTCGACGTCTAACGCCACCAGCTAAAGAACAGAAACAAAGCCATTTGATAAAGAAACTGATAAATCTGCAGTTACACTGTGCACAAAAAATCTGTAATTGATTTAGCATTGCCCTGAACAATAGCTGGATTTTTGCTCAGCTCCACTGAGTCACGCATGTATTATCTTCCTCCTGTGGAATGATGTTACTTAGGAGAGTAAATATTTGCTCTAACAATAACTCGATCCGATTACCGTTGTTTACTGGACTAGTCTATATAGTGCATGCTCACAAATTTCATTCGAAAACTGTCAGATTGTTTTAACGGCACAAATTATAATTATAATGAAAATTAATCAAAATAAATGTGACAAGTGAACATCAGTTTCGTTAAAATAGGGTTTGTTGAGTTCTCCAGTTCACTTGGTGTCCACTGTAGGTCAAAGGCACTATTTCAACTAGTATGCTCTTTACAGGCAGCAACTTGGCGAGTGCATCCCTATTTGCATATTCATATTTTGTGCCATTCTATAGTACACAAACTAATACAAACCCCAAGATTTACCTTCTGATAAAGTCAATATACAGTACACTACTCAGTACTTATTTCTGTGCATTACTATGTACCCCATCACCATAAAATACAGATTGTGATATAAATGATTAAGTAATTTAAATATTTTATTTTCTGGAGCTAAATAGATTACCAGCATTTATTATCAATATTTTGAATGCATTCTAAACTACATACAATTGAAGTCAGAATTATTAGCCCCAATGATGTTTACATATACATATATATATATATATATACATATATATAATTATACATATAATCCCATATATATATATATATCTAGCTGCTTTTGGCAAGATCGGAAGAGCAGCTA
>CAIGQZ010034999.1:7617864-7637088 GCA_903798205.1 Danio tinwini | reverse complement strand
AACGTAAACAATATAAACTAATATAAAACTATTGGATTCATTACATTCATTGCATTAAGGGTGCTTACCCACTTGGTTCAATTGCCTGGACCGTACCCAAGTTTGATTGCCCCCCCCCCTTGCCACCTTCTTGGTTGGTTTGTGTTCACACTGTCTTTTTTAATTCTGAACCCCGGTACACTGTTTTGTTTACGGCTGTTGCTAGGTGACGGTCACAAAAGCAAAGCACCAAAATGGAAAGACTTCTGCACATCCCGGTTGATTTGCTTTTGCTGAATCTTTTAGTTTTGGACATACAGAAAGCGACTCGCATCCATCTGCCGCAAAAATATTATAAACATTCAGAACATCACACAGTGTCTGCAGAAGCTGTGTATATCACCGTGTTTGCCCTGGCTCAGTCCCGCTTGTCACCAAGGTAAAATACGTGACACACACACACACACACGAATGAGCGTTATGAAAACGATACTTTGTTGTACAGTTGGCGGTTCACTTCCGTTATTTGGTACGATTGCATTCATACCAGAAGGGAACCGTACCAGAGTTCACATGAACCGTACCCCAGACCACTTCTTTCAGGTGGACTCGGTTACAGTTCACAGGTGCGCACCCGAGTTTAGAAGGCACGTTCACACTAGCTAAACGTACCATACTATGACGTCAAACGAACTCGGGTGCGGACCAAAAGCGCTAGTGTGAAAGCACCCTTAAAGAGAATAGAAGATGAGACTCTGGTTTAAAGCAGGTTATGAAAACACACTTAATAACTTATTAAGAGAATAAGCACAACCCTTTTAGACCATGTGCTGCAAATCGTATTCTTCCGTCCTTGAAATAGCAAAAGTGGATTTGGACATTAATGCTTTTGCGCCCTGCGCTTAAGGCTTTGCGCCTAGGTTGTTAAAATAGAGCCGCAAATTTTTAAAGGGCAAAAATAAACATTAAAACAAACAATTTATAATCATGCATAATTTAGATATTTCCACACAAAAAAGAAACTTGTTCCAACGTAGGGTTGCAATAATACAACATAAACAATCATTATTACTGTCTATTGAACTATTAATTTATCTTTTACTTTTTAAATAACTATTAAATTTATGTTGAACTATTTTTAATTATTAACTGGCTGCTCATATTCCAGCTGCACTTGCATGTCAGACTTTTGTTTTAGCTTAGTGTGATTTGCACAAAAAAAACAATCATTATAATTAGTAAAGCCGAAAAAAAAGAAAATCAACAAAACTCCAGTTTTCGTTAGAGGCTAAATTCTACAATACTGATTGGCCACTGCACTCATGAGCTCAAAAAGAAACATCTGATGCAAAAATCGAAGAATATTTTTAGTCCCTATGGCCCGTTTACACTGCCAGTTAAATGCGACCCAATTCCAATTTTTTGCTCATATGTGATACAGATCGGATCTGTTCTATGACCGTGTAAACACAAATAGAAACACATGCATCAGGATATTCAGAGATCGGTTTCAGGCCTCCTTCATATGTGGAAATAAATCAGATATAAATTGGATATGTGACAACACGACTATCATGTAAACCGGCAGATCGAGTTTATTAAGGTATTCCATTTTGTACGTCATTTAACTTGCGTCAATGTGGTACTTCTACGTGGTTTAATGATGTAAAATGAAGAGCCAGTGGAAAGTGGTTAGTGGTCGACAGCAGAAGTTACCTGCCTTCTTGCCCTGTGGGGAGATGAGTCAGTGGAAGACACCATATATAAACCATATCGCAAGCTGCGATGGCAGCCCTTTCCCTCCTCCTCCGCCTCATAATCATTTTAAAGTTGGGCGAACTTCGCGTATTTCGCAGAGCTAAAAGCAAGACAATTTCTTTCATCGGGGCGAGTGTGGCACAGATGCTAGAACCCACCTTTATGCATGTGCGATGTTGTAAATTGTATGGCAAGTGTAAACACATACATCGGATGTGGGTCACAATTAAAAGAACGTGTAAACGGGGCCTTTGTTTCAAATCAGTGTGGCATTTTGGTGTCACTTTTGACACTAACCTAAATTAAATGGATAGTTCACCCAAAAATGAAAATGTGCTCATTATTTACTCTTCCTCAAGTGGTTCCAAACCTTTTGTCCCTTTTCTTTCTTCAACAAAAAAGGAAGATATTTTTAAGAAAGCTGATAACCTGTAACCACTGACATCCACAGTAGGAAAAAGCAACAGGTTACAGGTTTCCAGCATTCTTCAAAATATCTTCTTCTGTGTTCAACAGAAGAAAGACACTCAAACATGTTTGGCACAAGTGAAAGGTCAGTAAATGATGACAGAATTGTCGGTTTTGGGTGAACTATCCCTTTAACTTCAACACCTGCTGCCTGTCATTTTGGGCAGGGCACATAAACAATGCCTCTTATCAACCGGCTCCGCTAATAAAGAAGCACTGCACCTCATCGAACAGATCACAAGCCCTGTATGGAGGTCCCCGTTCAGACACGAATCCCGCAAAGGCCATGCCATCCAACACCTTGGTCAGGAAGTCATTTTCTATCAGGCCCCTCTGGCCCAGAAAGGCAGCCTGTTGAGGGTGAAAAACAAAAGAAAAGTTAGCAATTAAAATAAAACTAAAACGCTTCAAACTAAGAAGCCGAGTTTGAACGATTTTTTCAACACAAATTAACATCCAGAGGAAACAAAGGCAGAAGTCGGTTGTTTCTAGATCAGATACGGTTGTGGCTGGAAGCTAACGAGAATTATTTATAATATGTATAGTTTTTTTTTATTTTAATAGTATTTTATTAATATCTACCCACATCCAAACGCTAAACCCAACCGTCAGAGTAATGTAAAAACAGTAGTTGTACAGAGTATTATTCATGGTATTTATTAAATTACCCAATAAATTGTATTTTTTAAAGTCTACCCCTACCCCAACCCTAAACCAAACATCACAGAGCTGTAAAAATATTAATTATTGTTATACAGTGTCACAAAAATTATGCTATATCAGGGTTTCTGCAGGTTTCTTTAAATAATTAAAGACTTTTTTCAAGACCCTTTTAAGACCATTATGAATACAATTTTAGACTTATACAGGGCTAAACACTAAAGATTTTTTCTAATGGCCAAGTTACTACTGTAAATAGTTTTTGTATTACTAGAAGATCATGTAAAGTGATGTGCTGCTTTAGTTTTCATTCCCTGATTAGGGAATTTAATTTGGAGAATTTGTTGTAAAATGTCTTACATTGTGTCTCTTTGTAATAAAAAACCTTAATATATAAAAACAAGTTTTGAGATGGATTATTGGTGATTGGGTGTCAGGCCGATTGGCTAACTTTACTTAGAGAGAGGAAAATTAAGACCTGTTTTAAATTATTTAAGACATACAACATAATATTTCAGTGAATTTAAGGGCCCTATTTTAACAATCTAGGCGCAAAGTCCAAAGCGCAGGGCGCAAAAGCATTAAGAGCGTGTTAGAATCCACTTTTGCTATTTTAAAGACAGAAAAATCCACTTTGTGCCGTATGGTCTAACAGGGTTGAGCTTATTCTCTTAATGAGTTATAGGTGTGTATTGAGAATAAACCAATCAGAGCCTCATCTCCCATTCCCTTTAAAAGTCAGTTGTGTCGCTCCATGGCACATTTGCTATTCACATGGCGGACTTTGTAAGTGGAATAACTGAGTGCTTCACTATTGAGAAAACAGGTAAACAGAGCATCTACAGCATGAGAATGAGAGAATATTACTTTCACTCTCTTCCATGGATAAGAAAACATGTTGTACACACAGACATCCATCAGCCTACATAATTAATTGTTTATTAAGCGCAAAGATTTGTTTTAAAACTATTTTTAAAATCAGTTCTAATTTACAGCAAACGAATAAATAAAGTATAATAACGAAGTGTGGTCAAAAAAACTGAGTTATTTCCAAATACACATGCTATGGCCCATATGGTCTAAAAGCTGACAGGTGAGCAAATCTAAGCTTGTTTTTAATAAAAATAAATATAAATATGCATATAATAAATAATACTGCTAATAATAATAACATTATACAAAAGCTAATTGTCATGAATGAACTGAAAAAAGCCCCCCAAGATGAAGAAGGCATGAAATCAGTGGTTTTTATATTTATGTAGAAAGTAATAATTTTTGTCATATTTTAATCCTTTAATTGTTTTTCACTTGTAAAGATATTTGGGTATTGCTATACATCCTGTGTGCATTAAGCAATGTTTAAGCGAGGCGCACATCTAACGCGCTCTGTGCTGGACTTTAGACCTCCTTTCAGCTGGTCTATTATGTCTATTGCTGGTCTATTAGTTCCTCAAAATAGCAATGCGCCCTAACACACCTCCTTTTTTAGACCAGAACGTCTATGTGCGCACATATGAACGCAAATGCATTTGCTATTTAATCAGCATGGTAAAAAATGTCAAAACGACTCTTGCGTTAAGCTAAAACTAACAACAGTTGTGTCGCGTGTATGATAGGGCCCTAAGACTTTTTAAACTTAAAATTTTGTTTTTAAAATGTAAGACTTTAAGAGCCCAGACACCCTGTACAGTATATTGATGTGCGTATTCGCAGCTGTATCCTATCTTGACCTTACCTCAGAAGTCTGTTCTTTGCATTAGCAGATACAGTAGAAGCCAGAATTATTAGCCCCCCTGTATATTTTTCTTCCCCAATTTCTGTTTAACGAAAAGAAGATTTGTTCAACTCATTTCTAATATCTGATGTCTTTTATCTCCGCCATGATGACAGTACATAATATTTCACTAGATATTTTTCAAGATGCTAGTATTCAGCTTAAAGGGACATTTAAAGACGTAACTAAGTTAATTAAGGTAATTAGGCAAATAATTGCATAATGATGTTTTGTTCGGTAGACAATCGAAAAATATTGCTTAAGAGGGCTAATAATATTGACCTTAAAACGGTTTAAAAAAAATAAAAACTTCTTTTATCCTAGCAGAAATAAAACAAATAAGACTTTCTCCAGAAGAAAAAAATATTATCGGAAATTATTTTTCTTCGCTAGTCTCTCCCTCTCTCTCGCGCACACTCGCTCTCTCTCTCGCGCGCGCACTCTCTCTCCCTCTCTCTTGCGCGCGTGCGCGCTCTCTCTCTCTCTCTTTCTCTCCCGCTTCCACCCATACAGTGACTCTGATTGGCTACCGCTGCCCAGCTGTTTGCCGTGCCCCCCTGACGTCACTCCCACGGTCTCCAATCCAGCCGCTGCCACCGTTGCATAAAAGTAGTGACAGGACGCTACTCTGGAGGGCCTGACTTTTCTGTGTGTTGTGTGTCAGTAAAATTGCAATCCGTTGTCAGTGTGCTAAAATTTGTTATATGTCCGTTGTTATTTGTCTGTTCAGTTACGCACATCTGAGGTTGGAGAGTGGGACAGGTAAGAATGTCGCTCGACATACATTGTGCACACGTAGCTTGAATATCACTTTTGTTAGACACACTAGGTAAGGGGTGTGCTCCACCCACTGTACTTTTGTTTTTTCTTATATCTATCAGAGTAGATTAGATAGTGCGTAATAGTGATTACTTTTCAATAACTGATATATTCTTTTCTTTTGGATAGTTAGGGTAGAGGTTGTGCCATTAGAATAGATTGTTTTGTTTTATTTATTTCTATTGTTTGGAGGCCGCCCGCGTCTCATCTCTCCAACTCTCCCATCTATCTGTTCAAGCATTTTGTGTCTCCATTTGTTGTCCGTAATTTCAATATATTCTTGTAAATATTTATTGTTCTTTCTATACACATATTTTTGCATTTATTAGAATCACTATCTTTGTAAATAAACTCACTTTATTGCATTCAGTTAGTCTTGGTATTTTGTTCCTCACTTATTGATATTGTGTGTTTGCTTATGTGTTTCACTCAAAAATTAATGTTACTCTCCTTCCCCTTGACTCACCATCTTTAAGATTGTAACAACTGTAAAAAATTCCTTGCTCTGCTAAACATAATTTGGGAGATATTTGAAAAAAAAAAAATCTACAGGAGGGTAAATAATTGTGATTTCAACTGTATATCAGATCCCCCGCAGCATTAGCCAGTAAACGAAGGAGAATTTGGCAGGACAAGATGCTCACTTTTGGAGACGTGAAGCATTCCTGTGCTATAATCTCAGCCATGTGGGGTGCTTTTTTACGAGGGTCCTATTGAAACATTTCCATGGAGACACCGGCCGACACAAACAAAAACAGGTTGAGGGGTGAAATAACACTCACGAATGCTAGTTTGATACTTTTCATATGGCTCACCGCGAGGACAATACAGTGTTTTAAACAAAGCGACCGCAATATCATCGGCATGAGCGCTTACGCTAGCACTTCAAAGGCAAAAAACGTGGATGAGGCAAAGCTCGACGCTTATCTGCGGAGTTCATTGAGATTATTCCTTCATTCTCTGGCCGTCTCCCAAACCCGCAGTGTTTATGAAAAGGCAGGTGTTTGTACAAGTGCAGGCTGCCTTGAGTTAAGGTTAGATAAACAATACTGTATTTCAAAGCAGCCAGAGTAGCGTGTACTGTACATATAATGTGCAACAAGTCTATAGAACATGACAGGCCATCAGGTTCGGATGTAAAAGATCAGGTGCATTCAAATAATTTGTTACAAATGAAACTAACTATACTGATTTTGTTAGCTCACATTATTAGTTTTGTGGTGATCAATTCATCTGTGCATGTCATTAGGAAAAAAAAAACATGTTTGCCCTTGTAATCTTTAATTGAAATCTGAAAATGCTCTTCCTGTTTGTTTTCAGTTAAATTGTCAGATTAGGTATGCGATTTTGGGTGTGGCTAACCTACTTAACCACACCCCTCCAGCTGTCAGTTTTGACAGCAAACAAAAATGGTGAGGTGGGGGTGACTGCTAGGTTGTAATAACTCTTCTAAAACCCATTTTCGGATCTTTCTGAATGAAATACTTACTTTACTACATCCAATCAGCGCGCAGTAGAAAAAAATCAAGCCACGCCCACTGTTTTCTCATTTATTATGTTTCTCTAGGAGCTGCGTCAACAGGAAGAAAAAAAAATGATCGCAGCTTCCGGTTCACGTGGACTTTAACACATCATCAATTTTTAAAGGCAAAATAAAAGACATTGATTTAAATTTGAAGTAAACTCCTTTCGATAAATAATTGAATCAATGGAGGATAAAACTAGCTAAATAGTCATTTAAAGTTCAAGTCAATTACCTCTAAAAATCTCAAATCTCAAATTATGGGAAGAAAACATATTTTAGCCACCATTAAAAGGTAACTAGTTTAATTTATTTTTGAAAATTAAAATAAGTAATCATAAACACAGTATGTTTTAATTAGCAAGCCCAAAGTCTCAATATTAGCACCCATTACTTACAAAACTCAATATCAAGGACAGTTTTATCACTGGTAGAAAATAAAATTGATTTAGAATGTGTGTAATTTACATTATGTTTTTATTTTGATCTATTTTAATTACAATTTCTACTCGAATTTTATTAAAATAATTTTAAAGGGCACCTATGGTGAAAAATCTACTTTTCAAGCTGTTTGGACAGACATATGTGTAGGTATAGTGTATAGACCATCATATTGGGGTGATATAAACACACTCTGTCCTTTTTTTTCAATTTAACAACATAAAAACGGTGGACCTATTGGAGCTGTTTTGAGATCGACCGCAACTTGACGTAGGTGTGTAGTCCCCCCGCCCACCAATATTGATTGACAGGTGTGCATTACCATCTCCTCAGTATGTTGTTTCACGTCCGCCATTTTCAGCGTGTGAGTCAAAGCGACGTCACCAAAGAAACACTCTGCTCTATTTTTAGATGGAAGGCTCATTGGGCTCAACATTCAACAAGTTATCGCTCTGCCCGCAGCCAGTGTTTGTGAGTTTTGGTGGGTTTGCATACATGTGTACTTTTCATTGTGTCTTCCTTAAACTTCAGCGGTTTGCATTTCCTGCGGTCACAGAAGCTCCCTGTTATCTTAACTAGGTGCAGCTGGAAAGTGAGAGTGCGTTGCCTCACGTGCGCATCCCTCCATTGGAAATAACGAACTAACGACGCGCAACGCCATGCATTTCGCGTTGTCGCGAGTGAAAGTGACGACTGTGGGGTTTGCTCACTATTCTGCCGCCTAGGTCACCTCTATGGACGCGCTGGCCCTGCTCAGGACACTGTTCATATTTCTGCCGTGCCACAGAGCATTATCTGAATTGTTTCATTTTAAATAACATGCGAATGTGCGCGTCTAGTGCCGCGTCGTGGCTCTGAGCGACGCATTCGGTGTATGACGCCCTTTAGTTTTAGCCTCAAGCAGGTCCTACACCAGAAGCGCCGCTCGGCGACACTCAGCGTCGCGCCACGCAGCGGCATGCATTTCTGAATTCTAAACATAGGTTTCTATCGGGTGACACACCAGCGCTGCAAGTGTGCGATACTTTCAACTGTCATGTGCGCGCCGTGTCGCGGTGCATCCGGTGTGTGATGCCCTTCAGTCACAGTTAATTCACTGTGCTTTATTAGTCTCGATGTAGGCTACAAGTTCGGAGCTTTAAACTAGCACACAGCTGGCTGTAAAACTATACCAAGACACATGATTCTGTACTCTCTGCTTGGTCTGTGTCTGAGTCCTACATGTACGTCTGAATGCTGGTACTCATGTTGCTTCTCTCTGTCTGCCTGTCTATTGCAATACACACAGCGGGGGAGCTCTTGGCTCCGCCCCCTTGTTAAGTTGGGCGGGAAGTCGAAACTTGTTTTCATGTGAAGCAACACGCCCCTAAAACAGCAAACTGTGTACACACCCCCAAAATGACACTTTTTAACACATCATAATAAAAAAATCTGAATTGTGTTTTGAACTGAACCTAAACTGGCACACTCAAAAGAACCATAATATTAATATTACCTCTTAAAAAAGGGTTAAAATAGGTGCCCTTTAAAGCAAATTTTAAAAAACATGTTTAACCTGTCGATAAGTTAATTTTACAGCCTCTTTACATTACAGTGGTTTGTTAAGTTAAGTCATACATTTATATAATATAATTACAAACAAGTTCACTATCAACTGAAAAATACGGAAAAAATACAGAAACTTTTCACAAAAAAAGACAGCTGTGGTTGCCGGAATTTTACCGAAAACTATGAAAAACATAATTCTACATTTTAGGGTAAATGTAAATTCTAAGTGAATTTGTCATTAAAATGTCATTAAATAATCATTAGGCTGTTATAAAATGAATATTTACATTTTTGTAAGAATTTTTAAGAAACAACTTTGTTTTATTCCACAGAAAGTAGTGATTATATTATAATGTCCTCATGGTTATGGCAGATTTATGACAAGTTCTGGTATATTTGGTTATGCCAAGTTGTCATAAAGACATCTCAAACAATGTCACCTTTGCATTTAAAATGACATAACTGAGCAATTGTCATTTAAGGACTGTAGCGTTGTCACGATACTGAAATTTTAATATTGTCCATTTCCCACTAACATTTGAGCACTTTTTTGCCATTTGCTGATTTGCCATTGTGTTCACATGCTCAACAGAAACGTCTGTGATTGACCGTAAAGGTCATCAGTTCACCACTCTTCACAGAGTGCAAATGCAGATACAGGGACCCCGGAGCATTTTAAAGCCGTGAAGATTGGCTGGTCTGTCTATGAGCTGATATAAGAGCGATCTGCTGATTAATTGACTGATCTTCGCCGCTTAAAACACTCCAGTTTTGAATTTTATGGCCAATCACAGACATTTCTGTTGAGCATGTAAACATAATAGCGAATCAACAAATCAGAACACGCTCAACAGCAATTATAATACAATTATAACAGCCTCATGTTTATGACAGATTTATGACAAGTTCTGGTATATTTGGTTATGCCAAGTTGTCATAAAAACATCTCAAACAATGTCACCATTGCATTTAAAATAACATAACTGAGCGATTGACATTCATCTCAGTGAACAGCAGTGAGGACCGGTTAACTGATAACCTTCTCAGTCATTCACAGTCATTTCTTTCACAGTCTTTTCTTAAATGACAGTTGTCATAAGCATGTGCGAAATTGCATTCATGACTATGAATGTTTCATAATAGTCGTATGAACACCAACACTGCAAAATAACGCTTTAAAGCGAAAACAATGTTTTTTAAATTATCCCACTGACTGATTATTTAGCTTGTTTTAAGGAAAAACCCACTTAATTTGGACATATTATTTCGGAAAACAGCCTGTCTAGTAAATGCTTCTTGATTTAGGAATTTTTAGATATTTGGACTAGAAAGCAGCAAGCAGTGGCCTTCAAGTAAACTGCAACAATAAGAAGACCCTTCTCAAACAGTCATTCTGCGAGCATTTGAAGTGTTGCATAGATTTACTGGAGTGATCTGACACGATAACAGGAATCACTTCAAATCGCTGCTGCTCTGCGAATAAGCTTTAACATCATAAAGTTGCGGATCATCAGGCTCTTCTCACCTTGTGAAAGTGAATCACGGGTTCGGAATGGATGCGAATGAGCTGCAGACAGGACCTGTAGCCCTGGAAGAGTTGTGCAAACAAGCGCAGGAAGACAGCCCTCACCTCCTTATCCTGTCCAAAACAAGAAAAAGCCAGAATAGAAGGGACTGAGAAGCATTCCAGATACACATATGAGGATGGGGTGAGTCAGACTGGACATTTTCGCGCTTCCCAAAATAACCTGCGTACGTGATGGGAGTTCAAACTCCTTTAATGAACAGATATTTCAGACACCCCCAATACCCAATATAGGAGCCTCCCCATGTTAAGACACGCATTCCACTTACAGTAAGATTGTAAAAGTGAAAAAATAGAGACCCGCGATGATCTTACCAGCAGTTTGAGGTTGGATGGAGCAGAACGAGGGGGTGGAAAGGCATTATCTGCTCCTTCCAGATCTGGGTGCAAAACCTGAAGACAAAGAAGGAATTTAGAGTGAGGTAATATCCTGCTATCAGTGGGAAGACAACAAATGGTGCAAATATAGATTTAGGAATGTCTCAGAATTGTATTTAAAAAAAAATACATTACTTAACAGCACAAGACGTTGTCTATGTTGAAAGTGCTGACTGGCTAATGAAAAAGATAGTATGTGGGTTTCCATCACCATGTGTTAATGTGCATTTTGAAGTAACGCTTGGGAAACTAATGATGGAAAAGCCAAATTTCTGATAAAAATGCCTTAAAGGCATAGTTCATCCAAAAATGGTTTCCAAAACCTTTATAAATTTATTTATTCTGCTGAACAATAAAGAAAATATTTTGAAGAAATCTGAAAACCGGTAACCATCCACTTCCATGGTAAGAAAAATCAAATATCATGGATGTCAATGGTTACAGGTTTCCAGCATTTTCAACATATCTTCTTTTGTGTTAAACAGAAGAAAAAAAACTCTAGTTTGAAATAAGTAAAGGGTGGCAAATTGATGACAGCATGTTCATTTTTGGGTGTACTGTCCCATTAATAGGATGCTCACTTGTGCAAAAAAGGGTTAATGAAATTAATGGGAGATAAAAACGCATTCGCTGAAAAAGCTCACGAACATTACACCCATGTGACTCATCAGTGGTTCCCATTATGCTTGACTTCTTTACATGTTGGTTGCTAGGTTACCAATACTACAGTCAGCTGTTCTAACAGCATGATAGAAAACAGCTGTTTGTTACAGTCGTTTAATGTGAGGTACAGGTGAAAATCTTTCCCTCCACTACACTTGTCAATCATTCAGTATTTAAACTACAAATGTAATGCAAGGCAATACAATGTTCCTGTTATTATATCTGAAAATCTAATTCCATTTTAGCAAAAACAAAAAATCACATAAAAACATTCACAAACAAATCAAAAACAAATGCTATAAAAACTAATCAAATTTAATAAAATGTGATTCATATACAAAAAGGCATATTAAACTCAAGTGTTATTTTCATAGTTTTAAATGGCATTCGTAAAAAAATAATAATAATAAATAAATAAATTACAATTATAATATTATTACAAAAAAATAAATATTACAATTCAAAAAATGTTTTTGAAAGATCTAATAAAATTTTTAAAAAGTGATTTATATACACAAAAAGCACATTTAATGCAGTTTTAAATGGCATTTGTAAAAAATAAAAGGCCAAAATAAAATACAATTATAATATTATTACAAAAATATTCAAATGAAATAAAAAACAGATAAAAAAAATCTAATAAAAATGAAAAAGTTATTTATACTGTATATTAACCGTTATTTTCATATAATAAAAAAGGCCAAAATTACACATATAAATTACAATTATAATATTATTACAGAAAATTATATAATAAAATTAAACAAAAAAACGAATTTTTGAAAAATCTAATAAAATTTTAAAAAGTGATTTATATAGACAAAAAGCACAGTTAATGTGTTAAAAGTGTTAATTTTTTATTTTAAATGACTTTAGTAAAAATAAAAGGCCAAAATAAAATACAATTATAATATTATAAAAAAAAATTATATTTTAATTTAATCAAAAATCAATTTTTTTTTCTAATAACATTGAAAAAAGTGATTTATATATTAAACTCAAGTGTTATTTTCATAGTTTTAAATGGCCTTTGTAATAAGTAAAAGGCCAAAATAAAATACAATTATAATATTATTACAAAAATATTTAATTATAAAATTAAATTGAAAAATCTAATAACATTGAAAAAAGTTATTTATATACATAAAAAGCACATTTAATGCATTAAAAGTGTTAATTTAATATTTTTACATCACTTCAGTAAAAAATTAAATGTTAAAATAAAATACAATTATAATATCACAAAAAATAATATTAAAATAAAAATAAAAAAATATTTAAAAAATCTAATAAAATGTGATTTTTATGTTAAATGCAAGAGTTATTTTTATTATTTTAAATGCAATTTGTAAAAATAAAAGGTCAAAATAAAATACAATTATAATATTATTACAAAAAATAAATATTAAATCTAAATAAATAAAACACTTCTTTAAAAATAAAATAAAATTTTAAAAAGTGATTTAAATTAACAAAAAAACAATTAATTGTTATTTTCATATTTTATATTCTCATCATTTCAGAAAAAATAAAAGGCCATAATAAAATACAATTATAATAATAATATTACTAAAAATATTTTTAAATGTTCATTATTTAATAAAAATATTTATTTTAAAATGTTTAGAAAAAATATACTGCTGCATTACACTTATTGTTAACATGATTAAACCCTTTATTTACAGATTTTTTGATTCATAACTAAATTATTTAGTTTATCAATTTACAAATTTAATTTTAGATATTTTTAGCAAATATAATAAATCACAATTTTATGATTTTAATCATTTTTTGGTGACACTTTATTATTTTAACCTCTTAAAATCAAGAGCTAATTTGGGTTTTCCGCCTGGATTTTGCCTACAACTGCTTCCCAAATCCACTTGCAGAGGTGAAAATGCAAAAGTTTGGTATCATTTAAAGAAAACCCTTTGAGTTGTCATAAAACACTGTTGAAAGTGATAAAAATAATGTTGTCTGTTTTATAATAAACTCCTCCAAAAATGAGGCCCTTTTTTTGTAAACTCAAATTTGAAAGTGCATCTTTTAGGTTCTGTGTGTTCTAGGTTGCTGTAATTAATTTTGTTGGTTCCTGCACATGTCATTATCTATGCAAAAGTTATTCTATTCCATTTGATGAGAGAACAGAACCACTTATGGGGATATTGGGCCAGTACGGACCTTTAAAAATTTAAAGAATGCGGAAGTAAATGATGTCACAGGTACACAGAGCGGTTAATGTACATTTCACAGTATTAACAAACCATTAACTAAGACTTTTAGCTCAATAAAATGACTAACTGTCTGCTTAATAATAGTTAGCTTGGGGTTTGGGTAGGAATATGGATGTAAAATAAGATCATGCTTTATAAGTGCTAATAAACAGTTCATATCTTAACAATAAGCCAGTAGTAAATGGTGTAAATTGTTACTTAAACTAAAGTGTTGTCGTACTTTACTGTATGTAAAGTGTTATTGTACGTATCCTACTTCAATGCAAAGTAGAGAAACACCATACTGCAACGTGTGTGTGCAACATGTTTTTTTTTTGTTATTACCATGAACAGTGCTTTTTGAGTATTGTGCAACAGGGGTTCAGGAAGCTGTGAAAGGTGGATACACTCTGGTATTTTTATCGTTCCTCCATCAAGGTCAGCAATGATCACATCGAGCTGTAAACAGAAACCAAAACGCAATCAGAAATCCCTGAATGATTGACGGAGCAGCAATGAAACATGTGTCTTTTCTGCAAGGCCTCACCAGCTCCTGGATCTCGCTCTGGAACATGGAGTGAACGCCGATGATGAAGGGTGTAGGAGAGCTCAACACCTCCAACAGACGGGACGGGAGGACAGGAATGTAGGGGTAGCTGCGGTCCAAAGCAGAGTTAGGTAACCGCAAACATCACTTCAAGTAATCAGCAGATGTCCGCATCAGACTGTTCTCAATACATACCGAGCTCAAAAATAGAACACGCTGTTGCAAAAGAGCCTAAAAATAGACTTTTTTGGGGGCAAAATTACTCGCTTATCATTTCTGAACACATTAATTCAGGCTTTTTTGTGGAGGGGTTCCTTTCATTGAATTCAGCAACTTTTTCAGTTTTGTATGCAATGTACTTAGATTAAACTTAAATTTATTGATTTGAATTTATTCATTGGCTAATTATGTGACTCAAGAAGATGTTATTATTGTTATTATTATTATTATTATTATAGTGGTGGACCATTTTCAGCGTTAACGCGAGACTCTTATCGGGCGATATCGCCATTAATCTATTCTCAAAGTTGGGTTGGAAGCTGGGTCTATTCTACGCAAGCTATAGTGACTTTCACCTTGATATTTTAGCGCGGATGTATACCTGGCCGAATTGCAGTGTAGGTGGCGAGAACGAGTCTTCGAACCTGTGTGTATTCCTACTGTGAAACTACCACATTAAACGTGACATGCTAACATGGATGCAGTTCACTAGAGTAAATCTGATGATTGTTAGCTCCACATCTAACTATCAGGCACCTGTAGAGTTTATGCCTTCAAGTAAAACATTAATAAAATGGAGCGGGTGCTTTTTAAAATGAATGACGGTGAATGAAAGTCAAACCGGTGAGTCGTCTGACAAAAACAGTGCCCTTCTGAATGAAATCAGCTGGATGCCCTTCTGGATCTTTTGCGTACTTCGAAGACACTACTGACTACGCTTACATGGACATCTGTAATCTAGTTATTTGCCTTATAGACAATAGAATAATTAAGGTGTTTACGTGAAGTGCTTTCATGTAAGAGTTTCCTGTAATTTTAGGTGACTTTAACTGCAGTTCGGCAGTTTCACATTCACTCATGAACATTTCATTCATGCCCCCGTGACAAACTGGGGTATCAGACACAAATAAAAAGTAAGGACTGGGGAGAGTGTTATGGAGTTTAATCACGCACGCCAAATGGAAAGAAAAAAACTTGTGCATTTTGCAGTGTGTGTGTGTGTGTGTGTGTGTGTGTGTGTGCAGTCCTTTACTGACAGCCGTGTGTGTGGATCTTGTCAGACAATATGGTGAAAAGTCCTACATGATGGTAATAGTTTGATTGTGGTGTTTACTTCAATAATGCCACTAATATCTGCATACTCCACATCTTAATTCCATTTCTGTTTGGTTCAGTGATGACTTTAGTCAGATTAAGTTAATTAAAAATCACTGTTTGGAGCTTATGTAGGCCTACAGTTCAAAATGTATGTTTAACTGAATAAACATTAGTAAACACAAGTACATCTTAATGAACATCATTTATTTTATCACCAATTATCATCGTAGAACAGTTTCTCAAGCAGTTTGTGATTAATCTAGATTAATTCCAAGATTACAGTGAGATTAATCTAGATAAAAAAATTATCTATGCCCACATATATTACTACTACTACTACTACTACTACTACTACTACTACTACTACTACTATTACTAGTAAGTTTAGCTAGTTAGTTTATTTATATAGCACATTTTTTACAACACAACATTGCCCAAAGTGCTGAACACAATCAATACTAATTAAAACTAGAACCTAAAGTTCACTGACAAACTTTGAAGTTGGCTTGAGAAGGCCAACGTGACTGCGCTGGGACTCAAAGGCAGTTGGCAGGAAGCGCATCGCATCAGTGGGGAGTTTCTAGACAAGCATAACATATTGGGCCCTATCATACACCCGGCGCAATAAGGTGCAAGATGTGTTTAAAGCGATTTGCTGCTATTTTCAAACCAGCGCAACCCTAATCACGTTTTGCACCATGTTGTTTAAATAGCAAATCCATTTGTGCCACTTTGTAGACTCATGTGTTCCTGTATATAAAGAAGGTGTGTTAAGGTGCATTGTTGGCGCGTTGCTATTTTGAGGAACTAAAACAGACTGCGCAATTGACCAGCTGAAAGCAGGTCTAAAGTCCAGTGCAGAGCATGTTAGTTGTGCGCCTTTAATACACATTGCTTAAAGCACACATGATGTACAGCAATACACAAATATCTTTACAAATGAAAAAAAAGGGTTAAAATGTTACAAACATTTTTATTTTTTACATAAATATAAAAACCACTGCCTCCAAGCCTTCATCTCAGGGTTTTTTTCAGTTTATTGATGAAAATTTGCATTTGTATAATGTTATTATAATTAGCAGTATTATTTATTACATGCATATTTATATTTGTTTTATTAAAAACAAGCTTAGATTTGTCCACCTGTCAGGTTTTGGACCATATGGGTCATAAGAATAGGACGTGTGTTTGAATTTAACTCATTATTATTGCTAATTTATTATATAGTTTTCTGGAATTCAGAACTAAATTTAGAAATAGTTTTGAAACAAATCTTTGCGCTTAACAAACGAAATTAAATAAGCATACTAATGGATGTCTTCAGTGGAGTGCGTAGAGCACCGTTTACTTATCCACAAAAGTAAAGGAGTAAAGCAAAGAGTAAAAGTAAAGAGAAAATAAAGAGGACTATGGAGAAGGCTCATTCTTTATCCTTGCGCTGCAGATGGTCTGTTTAACTGTTTTCTTGCTAGTGAAACGTTCAGTTTTTCCGCTTACATAGTCCTTCATGTAAATAGCAAATGTGCCATGGTGCGATCCAACTGACTCTTAAAGGTAATAGAAAATGAGACTCTGACAGGTTTAATGCACGTTATGCTTAAAACACACCCATAACTCATTAAGAGAATCAGCACAACCCTAGACCATGCTCTGGTTTCATGTATTCGGACAGGCTGTTAATGCTTTTGCGCCATGCGCTTTAGACTTTGCGCCTAGATCGTTAAAATAGAGCCCATTGTCTTGTTTTGAGAAATGTCAAAATTAAGTGAGTTTTTTCCTTAAAGCAAGCAAAATAACTTGTCAATGGGGTAAGCAAAATAATCTTATGTCAAAATGATAAACAAGATTGCTTGTTTTAAGAAAAAACTCATTTTATTTTGGCACATCATTTATGAAGTCCGAGACAATATTTTTTGCTTGTCAAGAAAATGCTTCTCAATTTAAGAATGTGTAGATATTTGGACTAGAAACAAGACACAAATATATCTTTTTTAAATTGTATAAAGTCAATAAAATGAATCATTATTAAAGTTACAAACGCTACAATTTCTTATGCATGAAGGCTTTTAAAAAACAGAAACAAGCCTCAGAAACACATTCAAGTAATCATCTTTGATTTTTTTGTTGTTGTTTAAACTCTGCAGTGACAGAAAAATATGTGGTTCCTGGTCAACTCATTGCACATCCTGTGACATGACTATTGTGGATGTGCACATCAATATCGATGCTACAGTTGAAGTCAGAATCATTTGCCCTCTATATTTTTTCCTCCAATTTCTGTTTAAAGATTTTTTTCAACACATTTCTAAACATAATAGTTTTAATAACTCATCTCTAATAACTGATTTATATTATCTTTGCCATGATAACAGTACATAATATTTGACTAGATATTTTTAAGACACTAGTATTTAGCTTAAAGTGACATTTAAAGGTTTAATTATAACAAGGCAAGTTAGGGTAATTAGGCAAATCTTTGTATAATGATGGTTTGTTCTGTACACAGTCGGAAAATATTATTTTAACCTTAATTTTTTTTTTATAAAAACTGCTTTTATTCTAGCTGAAATAAAACAAATAAGACTTTCTCCAGTAGAAAAAATATTATCGGAAATACTGTGAAATCTTCCTTGCTCTGTTAATCATCATTTGGGAAATATTTGAAAAAGAAAAAGCAGCCCTAGTCTTCACTCACCTGTATTTAAGAGGAAACATGAGAGTCTCTAAGGCACGGCAAGCCTCTCCTAGTCTCTGATAGCTGGAAGAGTGGAACAAAACCTTGTGCTCCGTCAGAACCGCACAAAAGAGACTAAGAACATTCTGGATTCCTGCAACAGAGGAAAAACAACACAAATGCGCAACTGATAATGAAAGATCAGCAACATTTACTTCAAATCAATAAACAATTTAAGAAAACATGACAGAGGTTATATTGTCATCAGTTAATCCTTAATATAATATTTATCACAGTGCATTGAAATACAGTATATTTCAATATATGGGCCCATATTAGGCTTTGATAGATACTGTTTAAAATGTAACAAGGGTACAAATTTAATAAAACTATAACTGGCACCAATAGGTTTTACTGTAGCATTAATTTTATACCAAAATATGAGGTACAAATTTGACAACTGACACTAATTGCATACAAAGCACTATAATTTGTACAAAATGTAGGATTTTTTTCTTTTTATAGTGGTGACTGATTGTCTAGTGTAAATGTACATATTAATGAATTTAACCTTACTGAGGCTAAACAGAAACCAAAAACTTGCACAAAACAAACAAACAAGCATATATATATATATATATTAATATTTTTTTATTAAGTATAGAAAATAGAGGTGAATAAGAGAAAATGTTGAAATAAAATAACATGCATGGGGAAGGTGTAAACTTTACATGGGAAATTAGAATAAAATATGTTAGCTAACTGACCCATTGAAAAGGTTGAGGAGGATTATTATTAAGAATAATAATATTAATAAAAATAAGAAAAAGGAGAAGAAGAAGAAGAAGAAGAAGAAGAAGAAGAAGAAGAAGAAGAAG
>CAIGQZ010034999.1:7597607-7617854 GCA_903798205.1 Danio tinwini | reverse complement strand
AGAAGAAGAAGAAGAAGAAGAAGAAGAAGAAGAAGAAGAAGAAGAAGAAGATAAGAAAAGAAGTAAAGAAAAAGAATAAAAAGTAAAGAAAAAGAAAGAAAAAGTAGAAGAAAAAAAGAAGAAAAGGAACAGTAAGGAAAAATGAAAAAGTACAGGAGCAAAGAAAAACAAGAAAATAAAAAAAATAAGAAAAAGAAAAAGTAGTAAACTAAAATAATAAAAAGTTAAGAAAAACAAATAAAAAGTAGAGGAAAAAAGAAAAAAATAAGAAGAAAGAAGAACAAAAATAAAAAGTAGAACAAAAAAGAAGAAAAAGAATAAGTAAACAAAAACAATGAAAAGTAAATAAAAAGAAACAGAAGAAAAGAAGCAAAGAAAATCAAAAGTCGAAGAAAAAAGAAAAGAAAAATAAGCAAAAGAATGAGTAAACAAAAATAATAAAAAGTAAATAAAAAGAAAGAAAAAGTAAAGGAAAGAAAAAGTAAAGAAAAAAGAAAAAGAGGAAAAAGTAGAAGAAAGAGGAAAAGAAAAGGTAGAAGTAAAGAAAAAGTAGAAAAAAAAGAAAAAGAAGAAAAATAATAACTAACAAAAGGAACAAAAAGCAAAGAAAAAAGTAGACGAAAAGAAGAAAACAGAAAGGATAAAAGAAAATGTAGAAAAAAAAGAAGTAAAGAAAAAGAGGAAAAAAGAAAAAGTTGAAAAAAAGAAGTAAAGAAAAAGAGGAAAAAAGAAAAAGTAGAAAAAAAGAAGTAAAGAAAAAGAGGGGAAAAAAGTAGAGGGGAAAAAAAGTAAAGAAAAAGAGGAAAAAAGTAGAAGAAATAGAAGTAAGAAAGTAGAAGAAAAAGAAGTAAATAAAAAGGAAAAAATAAAAAGTAGAGAGGAAAAAAGTAAAGAAAAAGAGAAAAAAGTAGAAGAAATGGAGGAAAAAAGAGGGAAAAAGGTAGAAGAAAAAGAAGTAAAGAAAAAGAGGAAAACTTAAGATGTAAAAAAAAGAAGAAAATATCTTCATCCAAGCCAGTTATTGACACCAACATCTTGTACATGATTTCAATGACTTATTAAAGCAAGTGCTGTAGCTGCAAAACAATCAAGATCATCTAAAAGCCGTTGTTCATTATAAATGTGTCCATACCGGCATCTGCAAATATCTGGGCTTACTTCCGTTGCTTCAGATAATGGCATCAGCGAATCAGAGATTGCATGCAAATAAACAACGATATCAATTCATTTGCATAGCAGTCTCTATCATGATGGTGCAAATTATGCCCCAAGAATGTCGAATATGAAACAGCATCATAAATCAAATGTCAAAACTCCTCAACGGGAGTCATCTGAAAGAGGGCGAGAGATAAAAGTTTACAGTTCCTGTTTTTGTTTGTCATCAACATACCAGTGAACTATTAATCACATGCTCAGCAGAAACAGAGACAGCCAACCATTAACAGACGTATCCGCAGTGCTGCCGGGGTCACCCTTCCCATTATGTCTGTGTCAAACTCTGATACGCACCAATAAACAGGAACTAGATATGAAAATTCACATTGTCTGTCTTGTTGACCAAATACCTGAATCCAACAATGAGCAAAGAGAGGATGAAATGTTTGGGAACATGGCATACTTGTCATTCCTGTAGAGCTGTTTTAGAAACATCGGAAGTCATTGTGAATGCGGAATCGTGGTTTCTAGCACGTTGCTATGCAGTTGCTAGGGTGCATATGTGAATGTGACCGGCCACTTTATTAGGTACACCTTACTAGTACCCGCTTGGATCCCTTTTGCCTTCAGATCTGCCTTAATCTTTCATGGCATAGATTCAACAAGGTACTGAAAATACTCCTCAGAGACTTTGGTCTATATTGTCATGATGGCATCACACAGTTGCTGCAGATTTGTCGGCTGCACATTCATGATGCAAATCTCCCATTCCACCACATCCCAAATGTGCTCTATTGGATTGAGCTCTGGTGACTATGAAGGCCATTTGAGTACAGTGAACTCATTGTCATGTTCAAGAAACCAGTCTGAGATGATTGAGATGGCGCGTTATCCTGCTGGAAGTAGCCATCAGAGAATGGGTACACTGTGGTCATAATGGGATGAACATGGTCAGCAACAATACTCAGGTAGACTGTGGCGTTGACACAATGCTCAATTGGTACTAATGGGCCCAAAATGTGCCAATAAAATATCCCCCACATCATTACACCAACAGCAGCATAAACTGTTGATACAAGGCAGGATGGATGCATGTTTTCATGTTGGTGATGCCAAATTCTGACCCTAATATCCGAATGTCGCAGCCAAAATCGAGACTCATCAGACCAGACAACGTTTTTCCAATTTTCTATTGTCCAATTTTGGTGAGCCTGTGCGAATTGTAGCCTCAGTTTCCTGTTCTTAGCTTACAGAAGTGGCACCCAGTGTGGTCTTTTGCTGCTGTAGCCCATCCGCCTCAAGGTTGGACCTGTTATGTGTTCAGAGATGCTCTTCTGCATACCTTAGTTGCAGCGAGTGGTTATTTGTGTTACTGTTGCCTTTCTATCATCTCGAACCAGTCTGGCCATTCTTCTCCGACCTCTGGCATCAACAAGGCAGTTGCACCCACAGAATTGCCACTCAATGGAAATGTTCTCTTTTCCTGACCATTCTCTGTAAACCCTAGAGATGGTTGTGCGTGAAAATCCCAGTAGATCAGCAGTTTCTGAAATTCTCAGACCAGCCCGTCTGGCACCAACAACCATGCCATGTTCCAAGTCACTTAAATCACCTTTCTTCCTCTTTCTGATGCTTGGTTTGAACTGCAGCAGATCGTCTTGACCATGTCTACATGCTTAAATACATTAGGATGCTGCCATGTGATTGGCTGATTAGAAATTTGCATTAACAAGCAATTGGACAGGTGTACCTAATAAAGTGGCCGGTGGTTGTATAATCGAATGTTGTCTGCATAACAATGATAGCGATTAGTTTCGCCAGAGGTAACAGATACAAAGCAAAAGCAATGGAGCCAAAACAGAACTCTAAGGGAAAACAACAAGACACACGTGCTATTGAGGATGTAAAATAAAAAAAAAGTTTAACTGTTACAGAGAAAGACCAGTCAAATAAATAAGAGTAAAACCAATACAGGGCTGTTGTAGAGATACAAACCTGCTCTCTGAACTATTATACAGTGATAAACTGTATCAAAGGTGGCGGTGAGATCCAATAAAACCAGTACAGAGCATTCTCCTGCATTCACTTTGCATTAACACGTAAGAGCAGTTCCAGTTAGGTACATACCCAATCTCAGTTTCGCCTCCGGCCCCCAAAAATACAACAACACGTTTCATAATCTTGTTTGTGAGGCATGCCGAAAAACTCTTCCTGACCTTGTGACATTTACTTATCTTTTGGAACGGCTACACATTTCTGACCCGTGCACAGACAGGGACAGAAAGAGATGCAAACAATAAACAGCGAGTCTTATGATGGCAAATGTTCCCCTTTTTCTCATGGTGAGAGACAGACCATCCTCCAGGCCTCACTCGGTGACCTCTTTAAACTGAAGGAAATGCAGATAAAGTAATTTGTGATGATGTCTGATAGGCTCTGTACACATTTCTAGGCTTCTTAGAATCAGAAGTTGGGGAAATGCTTGGATGAACTTCTTAGGTGGTGATTTGAAATGTATATTAATAATAAATATGCTGCTATGTTCTAATTTGATCCTATGTCGAATTATATTCGCTGGATTTCCAAAAGAGAGTTCCCTTAGGACTTCAAACCATGTTTGTTAGGTTATTAAAATCTGCATGAGCTGGAAGATGCTGAGACTTTTATTACAGTATGTTAATGTCCTGGGGCATCACAGTAGTGCAGTGGGTAGCACGATCTTCTCACAGCAAGAAGGTCGCTGGTTCAAGCATCGTCTGGGTCAGTTGGCATTTCTGTGTAGAGTTTGCATGTTCTCTCTGTGTTCGCATGGGTTTCCTCCGGGTGCTCCAGTTTCCCCCACAATTCCAAAGACATGCGGTAAAGGTGAATTGGGCAAGCTAAATTGGCTGTAGTGTATGAGTGTGAATGAGTTTGTTTTCCAGCTGTGGCTGGAAGGGCATCCGTTGCATAAAATATATGCTGGATAAGTTGGCGGTTCATTCCGCTGTGGGGACCCCAGATTAATAAAGGGAATAAGCTGAAAAGAAAACAAATGAATGTTGTTGTACTGTACGTGTGGCACGATGGCTCAGTGGTTAGCACTGTGGTCTCACAGCAAGAAGGTCGCTGGTTCGAGTCAAGCTGGGTCAGTTGGCATTTCTGTGTGTTTTGCATGCTCTTCCCGTGTTCGTGTGGGTTTCCTCCGGGTGCTCTGGTTTCCCCCACAGTCCAAACACATGCAGGGAAATTGAATGAACTAAATTGGCCGTAGTGTACAAGTGTGAATGCGAGGGTGTTTCCCAGTACTGTGTTGTGGCTGGAAGGGCATCCACTGTGTAAAACACATGACGGAATAGTTGGCGGTTCAATCCACTGTGGCAACCCCTGATGAATAAAGGGACTAAGCCGAAGAAACTTGATGTACTTGTTGATGTACTTAAAATTGAAACCGAATATTAAGTAGGGGGCGGGCCTTTCTTTTTGCGCATCAGTCACTCTAAGTAAACTAACAGTAAGAGGGGCGTGGTTATGAATACTGGAATGTGAACATCTGAGCTCTATTATCCTCCATAGACAGTAAGATGTTCAAAGTCCGGAAGAAGTAGTATTGGTCAACATTGACCAATATTTATTACCAATATTGTCCATATTAAATGTGCACACTGATCTGTTGCAATAGATATAGACAAAGTCGATTTTCAAGTATTTTTTTTACAACACAAAAATGTTTTCAGCAATGTTACGGAAATAGACTGCTCAAAAAGATTAATGGGACACTTAACACAATGTAATTTCAAGTCAATCGCACTTCTGTGAAATCAACTGCCTTGCAAGGCCACACAGCCCTTCATAATGCTCGCCAGAGGTAGCCTGACTGCCATTAAGCACCTATGAGATCCTCAGATCCCCTGTGAGACCATATGCCAGTGTGGTTGGCCCTGGGTTCCTCCTAATGCAAGACAAAGCTAGACCTCATGTGGCTGGAGTATGTCAGCAGTTACTGGAAGATAAAGGCATTGATGCTATGGACTGGCCCACCTATTCCCCAGACCTAAATCCAATTGAGCCACCAATGCCAAGTTGCACCACAGACTGTCCAGGAGCTGGCGGATGCTTTAGTCCAGGTCTATTTCATCTAAAATATCCTAACTTATGTTCTGAAGACAAACAATGGTGTAAGGAAATAGGTAAATAAAAACAAAATTGTAATTTGTTTTAATGAACTAATCTTTGTCTGTAATCCAGTGTCTACTTATTTTTATTCATAGATGTTGTTTCCTAAACTAATGTTTGCTACATTTACGTCATTACCAGCAAAATACGTTAACAGAATGCAAAAAGTGTCCATTAAAGCCGAAAACAAAAGCACATCTTTATTAATATACACAAGTGTTTCTTATTTAACCCTTTTAAGACCTAAATGTTTAAGCGTGATGTTCAAGATGTCATGAATCTATGGTAAATCGGACATAAACTATTACAGTTAGCATTTGCGAACAGCTTGTTATTTTTTATAGGTTACAAACATTGACATAACCAGTCTAAAAATATGCGGTCTAGCTAAGGACGAGTCTCGATCCAGGGGAGTCAAGTAAGCCTGTTTCGTTAACAAATCTGTTGTTGATTCACAGAGGAGAACAATGGACAAGAGGTGGAGCATAAATTACACAAAGGAGATCAAGATGACATTTTTATTAGCTCATGTGGGTCGGCATGTTGCTGGGATATTACAGGCTTAAGTAACTTTTAGATCAGTCCCAGAAGTACCAGGGATCTGGGAGGATGAGACATTGACATGATGCTCTTACCGGAGAGCAGGCAAAGAGATTGGTATTTGGGATGGTATTTTATCCTCTGTTAGGTCAAAGGCTGTCTTACAAGCCCACATGTGGACTTTCTATTGGCCGACATAGAGAAGGTATTAATGATATTGAAAGAAGTCCAGGATGGTTTCTTATTTCTAGAATATCGTGAAACATCTCTGAGTGCGAGAGATTGATTACTTATTGTTTAAATGTAGTCTGAGCATACTGTGTATTTCAGTAAAATTGCTTACTGATAATATAAACATCAAACATGTGGTAATGTTTGGGTTCGCTTACCCAAAAACGAAAAGTCTATCATTTACTCACCCTTTACTTGTTCCAAACCCACACAAACACAAAAAAATTTTTTGAAGAAAGCTGGAAACCTGCACCCATTGACTTCCATAGTATTTGTTATTCCTACTATTGAGGTCAATGATTACTGGTTTTTAGCTTTCTTCAAAATATATTTTTGTTTGTTTTGTTAAGCAGAAAAAAAAGAAACTCATACAGGTTTGGGATTACTTGAGGGTGAGTGAATAATTGGCTGAATAATCCCTTTAAAAAATGAATATTTCAACAAATTCTTACTCACCACGTCACATATTGAGAGGAATAGATTGGATTACCATATCCATCCACTTTACTGCTCAGATCTTGTGCTACGTTTACACGAAATACGGATAAAGCACCAAGCGCGAGTGATTAAGATGTTAAGTCAATGTAAAAAAGCGATCATATATCATGCAGCGAATATATTTGCGCAAAATTGAATCGCTCAAATTAAACAAATTGGAACTTTGGTAATTTGCACAAATCACTCAAGTTGAAAAATCAGAACTTTGGCAACTTTCACAAGTCACACAAGTTGAATAATCAGAAGTTTTGCAATTTTCACGAATCGCTCAATTTAAAAAATTGGAACTTGGCAATTTGCACAAGTCACTCAAGTTGAATAATCAGAACTTTGGCAATTTGCACGAATCACTTAAGTTAAAAAAACAGAACTTTGGCAGACATTCGCACCTCTGTAACCAATCAGGAGCTTGCTTTAGTGTGGGGGGCGGGGGTGGCGGGTTGATGTAGTAGTTGGTGTCCTAAACTTATTAGAATAAGTTAAAGCAACATAAAAATATTTGTTGTCATGTCTTTTTGACATAATTTTTTTTAAAGAATTTGTTTTAAAAAGATGTTAGGTTTATCCGGGTAAAAGGTTTAAAACATATAACGAATGGAATAGAAAATGGAATAGATTTTAAAAATAAATAAAGAGAAAAATGGTACACTCTAAAAATGCTGGGTTGTTGTAACCCAATGTTGAGCCAAAAAAATATGGACAAACTGTTCAGGTTTCAACTAAATTTTTTTACTTATGCAACGTTATCTTAATATTTTTAGTTAGTTTGACTGATGTAAGTAAGTTGAGATGACTATAAAAATGTATTTGATTCAACTAAAAAAATGTAAGGTTGAAAGATTTTTTACAGTGTTGGGTCAAAAAAGTGTCATTTAAATTTAATTGTAAAAAAAAAACTGTTTGGCTTAACCATTGGCTTAACAATGTTTGGCTTAACCATATTTGACTCAACGTTAGGTTTCAAAAACAGCATTTTAGTGCATATTTAAATTATATTAAGGCAATAAGACAGGGATCAATTTTACAATCCAAAAATATCTTAAAAATGAGCTTAATTTTCTTGACATAATTCCTTTTTCCTGTTTTGGAGGATATAATTTAGGGGTTAAACACAATCCAGATCTTAACAAGCTTTGTAAGATTAACCCTTTAAGAGGAAAGACGACTGCTTTATATATTACAGTGTTTAGACAAACGTCAACGTAAGTAAAAAGATTTAAGGTCATCAGGTTTACAAAGAGACTGTTTAGTATGAGCATCATTCATCAGAGATCTACATAAATCCTTTATAAAAGACGAGAAACCTCAGTGAGCTGTTATGAAAAAACCCACTTTAGCCCACGTCCAAGTTGAATAGTTCAAGTCAAAGTCTGGCCAAAATAAGTCATGACCAATCCTAAAAATGGCACAAATTGTGATATTAAATGACAGAAAATGAGAAAAAGTAATTTCTCAAGTTGCACAAGACAATAATGGCGCCAAATCCTTTCATTTTAATTGACAGATGTACAACATGTGCTTTGTTTGCACAATCTGAAAAATCTAATCTTGCATGCTGACAAAAAGCCTTAAGGATGTTAACGTGGTGTTAATTAGTACAAGACTGATTTGCAGCTGGACAGTAGTTCAACATAATAAAGTTGTGCGTGTTCGTATGTCCAAATCAATCCAGATGAACATCGAACAGCATACATTCCTCACCATTCTTCAATAATAAGCACTTATTTTCATCTCGCTGAATGAAAGACGTGTATTTCCTGAATTTTCGGTCTTCTGTAACAAAATCTGACACATTTGCCTGATCACTATACACTTTAAAACCGTGTGTGCATTCGTAAGTTGTGTAAGACTTGAGTGGAATGAGTTTTTTTTTTTTTTTTTTGTGTGTGTGTGTGTACTTCTGTATACAGAACGAAAGGTGCTGCCAATGTGACTTAATCACTATGGAACTAATATGTAGATGAGAGAATTTACTTTATTTGACAGGAACAGAAAACAAATCTATCATCAGTTTGCCACATACTGCCTCCTTTAAATTGAATACAAATGCTCACATTAATAATTACACTCCAAAGGCACTTTTTTTAGTACCAGTGATGGGAATTATGGCAATATAAATACATTTTTTTTAGAAAAGAGTAATCATAAATAAATGACTGCTTCCCCTTTACAACTGTTACTGACAATAAAATGCAGCTTATTTGACTGATATATGATTTGTAACTGAGCTTACTGAAGTTTTCATCTGACTAGGCTCTGTATGCTTTGTGTCGGTCGGCCTCTGTGTTGTATGGGGATAAGGGACACATATGATGATAATTATCATGTATGTGTGTGTGTGTGTGTAGGGGTGAGACAATGACATAACTGATGATAATTGGCATGTGTGTGTAAGGGTGAGACCAGTGTTTGGTAAGTTACCTCAAAAAAAAAAATTTATTACTAATTACTTATTACATTATTACAATTAGACGGCATCAAGCTCTCTGCAACTCACATGGTCACCCACTGAAACTAAGCAGGGCTCCGCCTAGTCAGTACTGGATGGGAGACCACATGGGAAAGCTAGGTTGCTGCTGGAAGTGGTGTTAGTGAGACCATCATTGCATAGACCATAAAAACTAAACTCTTAATTCTTTACATAAGAGTAAACAGGACTTTTTAAGTTTTGTTTTAAATAAATTAGCACTTAAAATGTGAACAATATATAAATCAAAACAAAACGTTTCAAAGTAATGACACCATATTTCATTAGGGCTGTGTATTGGCAAGGGCCTCACGATATAATACATATCACGATGCAAGGGTCACAATACAATATATCACGATATATATCACGATACAATAAACATTGTGATATATTGCAATAGTTTGTATTAGTATGTGTGTCACATTATATTGACAACTTGATAAAGTCTGCAGCCAAATAAAAATTCCAATTCCAATTTATTTTCCATCCATTGCAATTCATCAAAACTGCACAGTGTGATTGAACAGAGAACTACATTGCAAAGCTTACAAATGGCATTTGTTTTGTCTAATTCAGTACTCTCTGATATAGCGTTAAAACCAAAGTGCAGCCACACATCAGCTCTAAAAGCTGGAGGCACCTTTATATTTTCCGCCATGCTCACTCTTGCTTACTTCTGATACCGTACTACTTGGTGTTTTGTTGATCGCGAGTTCGGGACATCTACAGGAGCGGAGGAGGAGGTCATTTAGCACAACTTGTATCGATACTTGAGGTTGGACTATCGATACACTATCGTAAAAGAAATTATCGAGATAGTTAGATGTATCGATATTTTTGCACAGCCCTATATTTCATACATGAATATTGGCATCAATTGCATTGTTTGTTGGGCATGTGCAGTTGTCGAAAAAAAAAAAAAAAACAACAACTTTGTTTGACTGTTTTTGAGTTTATATAGAAAAAAAATCTGAATAACAAAAAAAATTTAATAAAAAATATATATAAAAATATATATAAATTACGGTTTGGTTCGATACGACAAAGTGATGTCACAGTTCGGTATGTTTTCGATACAGCAAAAAAAAAAGGATTTCTCTGATTGAAATATTTTTTATGTATTAAAACTAACATTATAAAAGCATGATCTCTCTTATTTATTTATTTTTTACTTTGAACAGTGATATAAAGCTGAAGTTTCTGCTTAGCAGCAAATAAAACAAATCCATCTTTATATTCAAAACCAAAAAGCTGCTTATAAAAATAAATGTAAAATTTTAGTAGTTAAACAAATAAAAAGAAAATAACAATTTAGTTTTTATATCTCAGTTTCAATCAATTTGTAAGTAATTAATTTTTTTCAGAAAGTGTCAGAAAGCACAGATCTGCTTGATTTGACTGTCACCTGCCATTTCAGTGGATCTGAAAGCAGTAATTATTATCTGACTGAAATGGGCTCATGAAGGAATAATGTAACGGGGCTCTATTACATTTAACATTTTCTTAAAACCCGAAATTTCCACTACCGCTTAAGGTCTCATATCCACAGCTATAAATGTATCGATCGCCTCGGTGATTTGTTTTGCCCTGTTCGAATCTGTAGAAATTGCCTGTCTGAATTCTGCGGGGATCGTTGCATGCAGGCCCATGCAGAGGCTTTCTAAAGGGCATGTGCAAAAATGAAAATAAGGGCACAACATGGCAAGAACGTTGACAAACTAAACCAAAGCCGGGGGTGGTGTGGCGGGGAGATCGCGAACTAAAGAGTGGACGGGAGTGGGGCTGAGGAAGACGATCGCGGAATGAAGAACGGGGGGAGGGTGGGGCACTTATGTTTATTTTGGAAGGGCACTTTATATCCCAGACTCAAAAATACATGTACACTGCGCAGGTTGAGCCCTATGTGTGCACGTGCCTGGTTGCATGTAGTGCGTGTGTCTAGTTTTTGTCTAATTCCAGTTAGTGATTCCGTGATGTCAGTGTAAATGAGTTGACATGTTCAGATATTACCGCTAAAAAAGCTTACTGTCATAGCAGATGTCATTGTTTTTTTTTTATCCACCACTCTCTTGCCATCACCCTCATAACTTACAGGAAAACCAAAGTGCTCCCAAACGCCAGACCCGCTGTTGGTTATAAGAGGATTACATTAATGTTACTAGCCATTTTGCGAGTTAGTGCAGCGTGTGCCTGACTGGAGTGTTTGGAGGTGGGCGGGGAAGGCAGCATGTTGCCTGTCACGTCCAGGGTCACGTCATTTGGGATGCCTTGCTGAGCGTTGTTGCGCTGAAAACACTGTATTCTGTACACTTATTCTCTTTTATCTTTTTAGAAATCTGTCTGAATCGTTCGGTTTGTAATGCGTACCGAACCGAAAGTCTCGTACAGAACGGTTAAATACGAATACGCGTATCGTTACACCCTTGATATATATATATATATATATTGATATATATATATATATATATATATATATATTTATATCAATAACTATATATACAATTTATACCTCACATTGTGATGAACTAATTTCCCCCCAATTCTTTTTATTAAGCATATGCAATTGTCTTGATAAATGATGTTCTTAGTTGAACAATATAACTATTCTGCAAAATATATATTACTCTGCTTCTCTGAACTGATTTATATAGTATATAAAACAATTATATTTATATGCAGTATTTAAGGTGACTATACTATAAGCAACTGTAGTTAAATTACCTAAACATAAGTAGTAAAGTAAAGTAAACCCTTATTTATTTATTTTTTGGCAGAATAGTAATCTAATCACAGTAAGTAGTTACTTTGTAACTAATTATATTTAACACTGGTTGGGACAATGACATAACTGATGATAATTGACGTGTGTTTGTGTAGGGGTGGGACAATGACATAACTGATGATGATTGATGTGTGTGTAGGGGTGGGACAATGACATAACTGATGATGATTGATGTGTGTGTAGGGGTGGGATAATGACATAACTGATGATGATTGGCTATAAACGCAGATAACACTTTCAAAGGAGTCAACGAAACCTCTGCATTAAAGCAATTAGCCTTTTTCACATCTCTGGGTATCGGCTGCTTGTTTCCAAAGGGTAACGGTTTCTCTAAAGACAATTATACAATAGCGGAGTCCAAGAACAAGTGTTGCTGTAGCGTCCCTCAGAAAATGCAAAAAAATCGGCAGATTCTGTCTGGCCCTGCTTGTAAGCCCAAACATGCAAACTGTTTGGCCCCTCTTCCTCTCTCTTTTCCAGCCTAAAGGCCACAACTACATCTTGTGACAATGCAGAGTGCAATATCTGTGAATGAACAAGTGTGAGGATGGGGCCGAAAGCTGTGGTCAAGTAACTTTTGTAGATGTATTCAGCTGTAATGTGAAAAAAAAAGTGTCAATTGTTCTCTATTATGCTCATAGGACTCCTCTCTACAACAACATGTTTACAGGAAGGGAGATAACGTGGAACTATAAAGGACAGGAGATGTCTGCATAAGTATGGGAAAGAAGTAAAAAGGTACTCACCTAACTGCTGGAAGAGAAGGGCTATGCTTTTACAGCTGACCGGCAAGCTATCATTCAGCGGGGTCTGGATAAGCTGTCGGTCCCCCGCTCCCAATGAAAAGAGTTTCTGAAAAGAGCAAAACATAAAAAAATTATATTCAGTTGAAGTCAAAATTTAGTGCTGTTTAAAAGGAGAGATTTTTTTCAACATATTTTTAAACAATAGATTTATAATAAACATAACTCATTTCTAATAACTGATTTCTTTTGTTTTTGCCATGATGACAGAACATAAAATTTTACTACAGTGCAATTTAAGGGCTTAACTAGGTTAATTAGGCAAGTTATTGGATAACAGTGGCTTGTTCTGTAGATAATTGAAAAAGTATTTTTAAGGGGGCTAATCATATTGACCTTAAAAATTTACAAATAAATAAATAATAAAATACTGTGAAAATGCCCTTGCTAAACATTACTTGGGAAATATTTGAAAGCATACTTTATAAAGGAAAAAAACTGAACTTTTTAAATAATAAAACGAGATCATAATACACTTTTTTTCACACACTGCACATTTCTGACCACAGAAGAGGGTTTGATTTTGGAAATAGAATCTTTTGGAATCTTATCTTAATGTGCTGGTAAGTGTGACAAAATGTTAAATGACCCCTTTTTTACAGCTTAGTTTACAAAATTTGACAGAAAAGAAAAAAAGAAAAGAAAAAGAAAGAAAAAAACAACTGAACAAACATGTATTGTGAAACAGAATTTAATTAATAGATTTAAGACAGAAAGAAAGAAAGAATGAGCAATTGAATTAAAAAATAAATAAATAAAATAAAAATATTGAAGAACGAATGAACGAACGAACAAACGAACAAACGAATGAACGAACAAACGAACGATCAACTGACCGACCAACCCAAAGAACAAACGAACATATGACCAAACTGAAACAAACGAACATATGAATGAATAAACAAGCATTTTTTGTAAAGTAGAACGAATTAAATAGATTTAAAAGAGAAAGAAAGAAAGAAAGAAAGAACAAATGAACAAACATTTATTGTAAAACAGAATGAAATTAATAGATTTAAGAAAAAGAAATAAAGAAAGAAAGAGCAATTGAATAAAAAAAACTGAATAAAATAAAAACGAATGAACGAACAAACAAATGACCAAACGAACGAACGACCGACCAGCCGAATGACTGAACTAACTAACAAACGAACAAACGAATGAACATATGACCAAGTGAACGAACGAATAGACAACAAAAACGAATGAATGAGTAAGCATTTTTGTAAAGTAGAACAAAATAAATATTTAAAAAAGAAAGAAAGAAAAGGAAGAAAGAAAGAAAGAAAGAAAGAAAGAAAGAAAGAAAGAAAGAACAAATGAACAAACATTTATTGTGAAACAGAATGAAATTAATAGATTTAAGAATGAACAAAGACCGAACGAACGACTGACCGACCGACTGACCGATCGACCGACCGAACGAACAAACATATGACCAAGTGAACGAACGAATGGACAACAAAAAACGAATGAATGAACAAGCATTTTTTGTAAAGTAGAATGAAATAAATAAATTTAAGAAAAAAAGAAAAAAAGAAAGAAGGAAAAGAAAGAAAAGAATGAAAGACAGTATCTACATACTACTTAACTAAAGGAAAATTAATGAATGTGTGTGTTTCTTCTCCTTTTTTTTTTCTTGAATCTTGGCTCTTGTATTGTAAAAAGCAGTGGACGTGCATTGAACAGAGCCAATGGGATGCACATGGACTGTTTCATGAACAGATGCGCTGGAGTCTCATGACACATTCCAAGTGGATAGAGTTAGACTTGCGCTGAAAGATGAATATATACCTCTCCTGAGAGGTATATATTGTGTTTGATCACAATAATGCCACAATTCAGCTGGGAAAAATAATGCTTTCTGGAGGAGTTTTACATTTTATTGGTGAATTGCATGAAAAACAACATGGTATACTGAGGATTTCAACATGAAAGCCTACAAAAGTCTGCGGTCTGCATATATATATTTCCCTTGAAACCAATATCTGCATGTTAAACAATATGTATTCATTTAGCTTGATTTATATGAGCAAAATGTACAATAAAGTGTGAATATTGAAACTTTGTTTAAAGAGAAAACTCAGAATGAGATATTGTGTTGCATTTAAAGAGATAGTTTACCCAAAAATGACAGTTCTGTTACCCACCCTTGACTTGTTCCAAACCTGTTTGAGTTTCTCTATTCACTTCAAACTTTGAAGAAAACATTTTAAGTACACTTTATTTTATTTATCCTATTATATTGAAGATAGTCTTCAATAGTATTTCTATTTTTTCTAACTATGAAAGTCAATGGTTACCGGTTTTCAACATTCTTCAAAATATTTTCTTTTGTGTTCAACAGAAAAAAAGAAACTCATAAAGGTTTGTAAACACTTGATGGTAAAGTAAATGGTGAGTAAACTTTCATTTTGGGGTGAACTATCCCTTTAAGAAAAAGCATGAAGTATACTAGGATGCTAAAATCTGACCATAAGAGCTTCATTTAGTAATATTTTAACCCTAAACACTCTCTGGTTGACCCCTAAAGCCCTGCTTTGGCTAAGATGCCATCCTCTGGGTGCACAGGTGCACAAATGAACCAGAACTAACCCTCAGCACCCACAGGGGTCACGTGAGGAATTCTCTGGTTAAGTAAAGTCTGACCTGGGAACCTCCAGCCAATGGCACAAAGCACGTGAAGAGGTTTGCCACCAGCCCTTCCAGAGGGAAGTTCAGGCTGTCGATGTACACGGTGTAGATCAACCCCAAACAGCCCTAGGAGAAAACGAAGAAGAAGAATAACATAAATATACATAAATAACATACATAAATGGTCCTCACATTAGATTAGGTCTCAAAACTGGATACAATTGAGTAAATAAAGCATTTATTAACATACACTACCTGACAAAATTCTTGTCGCCTATCCAGTTTTAAGAACAACAAACAGTAACTTGACTTCTAGTTGATCATTTCCTATCAGAAGTGGCTTATATGTAAGGCAAAGTCATACGATCATGCCTTGATTTTTAATTATTTAATTAGGACAGTAAGGTCTGACTTTGCTTAGACAAAGGTCTTCTCACTTAACAGAAATAATGTCCAGTATAGATTATAAAGTCATGGTGCAGTGGCAATGACTCTCATGAGCTTGGACGACTGCATCCTTGCATCTCTGCAATGACTCAAATAACTTATTAATAAAGTCATCTGGGATGGCAAAGAAAGGGTTCTGGCAGGGCTCCCAGAGTTCATCAAGATTCTTTGGATTCATCTTCAATGCCTCCTCCTTCATCTTACCCCAGACATGCTCAATAATCTTCATGTCTGGTGACTGGGCTGCCAATCCTGGAGCACCTTGACCTTCTTTGCTTTCAGGAACTTTGATGTGGAGGCTGAAGTATGAGAAGGAGCGCTATCCTGCTGAAGAATTTGCCCTCTCCTGTGGTTTGTAATGTAAAGGGAAGCACAAAAGTCTTGATACCTCAGGCTATTGATGTTGCCATCCACTCTGCAAATCTCCCGCACGCCCCCATACTGAATGCAACCCCAAACCATGATTTTTCCTTCACCAAACTTGAGTGATTTCTGTGAGAATCTTGGGCCTACGCGGGTTCCAATAGGTCTTCTGCAGTATTTGTGATGATTGTGATGCAGTTCAACAGATGATCCATCTGAAAAATCTACCAAATCTACCACATTTCCAAATGATCAACTAGAAGTCAAGTTATTATTTGTTGCTCTTACAAGTGGGATTGACAACAAGACTTTTGTCAGGTAGTGTGCAAAGCAACTATTAATATATGCCTGAATAATAAGATATATAAATGTTTATTGGAATAGTTTATTAATTATTTTCTTACTCGTTCTGAATGATCTTAAAAACCATCAACTGCTCTTGAACAACAGGTTTGTAAATAATGCAATAATTTAGCAATTAAAATTAATCATTAAAGTATGAAAACACAATCATTAAGCAAATTATATGTGTGCTTATAAGTCAAGAACACAGCATTTGTAGCTGTATGAGTTAATGTTTATTAAATGATGAATTAACTATTTACTATGCTTAATAAATGATTCGTAATGTGTAGTTATTATAAAGTGTTAACAGAAGGTCTTTAAAAACTGTTTATAAAACATGGAAACCTTTGTTGAATTATATTGATCCTATTGATCTTGAAGAAGAAAATAAATAATTTATTTTTTGTACATTTTCTGTACATTTTATACCTTTTCTGTACATTCTAAACATTCTTTTATTTTCATAATGTTAACCATAAATGGTTAATTGTACTTGGTTGTGTTGTATAGTTGGGATGATAGGGGTGGTAGATATGGGGGATTAGAAAAAGTGCAATGTTGTGTAAAAAAGATATGGGGGACTGGAAAAAGTGCAATGTAATGTGCATCGCAAATGATGCAGAATGCATGATTTTTTGCCTCTTTTTTTTTTTTCTCGCAAGTTCAAACTTTCAACTTAAGTAAAAAAATCCACATGAGTCAAACAAACAAACCAAAAAAACATCCTGCAATGACAAAAAAAAAAAAAAAAAGAGTCACGCTGTGCTTCGCGTTTGGTGTGAACTCAGCATAAGAACAAAAAGGATAGACATTTCGATAGACAAACTGTATAAATAGAATAAATGTAATTTTAAGGGATTTCTTGTGCTTTCTAAGCTAGGGTGTCACTTATATTATTGGATGTTGATAGAGTGTTGCTATAAGAGAATCTACACCTCTGGCGCATGTAATGTATCTAATAAAAAAAATCTATTTATATATTACATACTGTATATAATGTGCTGGCGATACCTACATGTGCTGTAGGTAATAGTAGTAGTAGTAGTAGTAGTAACTTTATTGTCCTTGACAGGAAATTTGTTATGGGCATCACCATATTGCTGCAGACATTCCATAAAAACAGGCAATAAAAACAATACAAAAATACAGCAGTTACAGAATTTATAATGCTAATTAAGATAGACTCTTGTAAAATAAACACACTGAAACAAGTACAAAGGATTTCTTATAATGGTTCAACCTACACTTTGGGACTCCATATCTTCTCTACCAGAGGGAAGTAGTTCATAATGTGGAAACAAAAATGAGTTGGATCGTTCACAATCCTTTCCACCAGGTTGAGGACACAATTCTCATATAAAAGTTGAGGATTAAAATATTCATCGTGCCCAACTATTTTCCATTCTGTCTTTAAGAGATGCATCAACTTGAATTTTCACTGAACAGATAGGTTGCCAAACCACACTGTGATACCATATCTAACAATGCTTTCAAAAACTGCTTTATAAAACAACATCATGAGCTTCTTGTTAACTCCAAAAAGACGTAACCTCCGTAAAAAATACAATCTCTGGTGTAAACGAGAACAAACTCACTCAATGTGTGTTTTCCATGTGAAAGAACTATCGATGTAAATGCCCAAATACTTATAGGTTTCTGACTGTGTGATAGGATGGTCGTGTACAACCACTTGACGATGGTCCACCACACTTTGGGTCAAATACCATCTCTTCTGTTTTCTTAGTATTTATCTTTAGCTTATTTATATCACACCACTCAACAAACCGACTAATTTCTGATTGGTGGATAACACTAATCATCATCATTCTCATAAAGTAAACTTAGTATAATATTTTAGTATTTTCAAGGGTCATTGCTAGGGTGTTAAAGATGGTTCTGAGTGGTTGCTATTATGTTTTGGGTGACTTTTAAATTGACCAAAATGAAAATTATAAGTCTGATCATTTCTGCAAGACATTTGATTTAAGGTATCCATGGGATGTATGCAAGTAATGTAATTGTCATCCCATACAAAAACGTCCCGTTTAAGATCTGATTTGTTAAAAAAAAAAATTGTGATTATCACTGCCTGGCTGAGATATGATATAAAGTGGGTATCAGACCACGCCATGTCCACACCATGTCTTTAAAATATGGAAAGTAATTTTACCCCAGTATTTTCAATGGAGTTTCTGCGCTAGCCTGCTGCTAATGACGGCGCCAGCATTTAAACGGTCTATTTAACTAATTATATTTGAATTACATTACAACATCAATGCTGTAAATAGAACCTTATGAAATTGAAAATAGTCACATAAACCTTTAACCGGGAGTTCATCACTGGCTGAAAAACACTAGCTGTGCATATAACCCATCATGACATATTGTAGCACAATGATTCAAATCCCTTATCTCAAGTAGTATTAAAGCTTTCTTCAGCAAACCTTAATGACATTCCTTTATAAATTGTCAAAATGAAAAACACAGGGATATACTGTAGTTTGTGACCATAAACATTTAGTCCTTAATGTCCTCAAAGCTACACAGCTCATCTAACCTACTCATATCAAAAACATGATTGTAGGCCAAAAGTACACCCAAAATGAGACGTGTAGTCAGCATAAAACTTTATATGGAGTGGATTTCCTGCTTTTAAGCCCCTGTGATATTCTTTTCTGATTCCGTAATCTTGTTTTTATTCCATAAGCAGACATAAATCTTCAGCTTTAATGATTTAAGGGATGACATCCATTAACATTCTCGACCCAGCAATGTTTTTAATTATCTAAAAGCCTACTACAGCCCCGGCATGAAACTTCCTAGTTATGAACGAATGATTCTCATCAACAATGTGGGTAAAAATGGATTATGCTTAATAACTAGAGTTTGTAGTCAGTTAGATATTGTGGATATGACGGCGCTGATTGTCTAGTAGTTAAGAGCACCGACATACAGTACTCTGAAAAAGTTTTAGGCCAGCATTAAATCTGTTGTTTTACTGGTGGTATACTGGATATATGTGACCCTTTTCCACAAAACAAGTCATAAGTGTAAGTTTTTTGCCAATTTTTTTAATCGAAACTTATACAGGGTGAATAAATTAACTTTTAGTTGATAGGAGTAGGCTACGAGTTAGATTTTTTTATTATTTTTGGTTTAATTGAGACATGTAAAAGACAATGTTGGAGAGAGGCTGTTTGTCCTGGTTTGAGCTGCATTTCTACCAGTGTTGTTAGCGATATTGTTTGAATTCATGGAATTGTGAATGTTAAAAAGTACAGATAGGTTTTAATTCATTATGCAATTCCTTCTGGAAAGGACTTCAGTGGTAATAGTTTTCATTTTTAGCATAATAATGATTCGCTAATTGCAGTGAAATACTATTTGGAAAACAAAAACAGCTGATGAAACACAGACAGTCATGGAACGGCCTCCACAGGGACCAGACCTGAATATTATAGAGGCTGTATGAGATCAAAGACAGAGACAGAAAATGAAAGATATGACACTCTAAACCTAAAGAAGAACTCTAGAAAGTGCTAAAGGAAGGGTGATATTACACAGCACATTATTTCAGAAAATGTCAGGACAATTAGAACAAAACAGTTCAAGCTGTGCTTGATGCCAAGAAAAGCCACACTAAACAGAGACTTTTGCTTGAAGAGGATAGCGTAGTGTTGTTGTTTTTTTGTACAGAATTTTCTGTTTGCTCTCCATTCATTTCTGTCTCCCTCTCCACTGTCCTATCAAATAAGATAGATAGATAGATAGATAGATAGATAGATAGATAGATAGATAGATAGATAGATAGATAGATAGATAGA
>CAIGQZ010034999.1:7568797-7585980 GCA_903798205.1 Danio tinwini | reverse complement strand
CTAAGCTAAGCTAATAGTGACAGCAAATTTATTGAGGCAAAAGTCACCCGTTTATGATTTTTTAACCATAAAATTTGTACCTTAAAACAAAGTGAGACCAAAACCCAATTTTATTAACGGGTAATATGCATGACAAGACACAATGTATTGGGAGGCATCTATGCAAATTTCAATAGAGCTGTATGCTCTTTAGACACCACATAGAATCCAGTCACTCCTAAATAAATCGGTGTTAAAAAAAAAAAAAAAAGACAGCTTGAGATAATGCCCTATCATGGCCATTTGATGAAAGAAGACACCATTAGAAACCTCTGGATGAGTGTATCAAAGATAAACCGAGAAGCTGAGACAGAAGCAGACAGATCTCTGGAGAAATCAGCTAGCAATTAAGAATAATGCTATAGTATTAATGCGCCCGATGACACTGCGAAGTACTCTTCATGGGTGGCCTTCTCTACTAATCTCCCACGAGTCTCAGTAGTGAAGGACGCAACACAAATAAAGAAGATTAACAGTCTCAATGAGAAAGAGAGAGACAGAAAGCGATAGAGAGACAGTGGACGCATATTTGACTCCAGCTGGGGGTCATCAAAGACATGACAAATTCACGTTCCTGCCAAACAGTTTTGTAACTTTCTGGAAGCACCAGCATCTAAATGGCAAAGAATTCCTGCTTTTATTGACTATTAGATTACACTTTGTTTTTGTAATCGCGCCATGAGCTGGTTTATTTGTATTAAGTCCAGTAAAGCAACAGGAAGTTGACAGTAAGTCTGCATGCTTGTGCTCATGTAGACGCTTGTGGTAAAATGGCTGATTCATAGTGAATCTGCTAAAGAAAAGTAATTAACCTTCAAGGCATTTAAACAGATAGTAGTCTGCTTAACAAATTAGCGTGATTCACGGCATTGACATGCTTTGTTCTGGTCATGATGACCACCACATCCTGACTGATGAATTCAGTTAATTACATAAAATGCCACACTGCCGGTACTAGGATGCCAGTCTCAATAGATCAGGAATGCCAGGATGTGATAAACCGGTTTTCCTGGTGATTCTTAGGTCATTTCCACAGGTAAAAAAAATGTGTGCTGCAAAAAAAATGCTGGTTTCCGCACAATTTCTCCATATCGTGCCAACATAAATTGATTAATGCCGAGTTCAGACTGCATGATTTTAACCTCGATTTTAACTCGCCGACAGTTTTTGAGAAATTGCAGACAAATGCCTGAAATCACAGGCAAATCCGTGCTCGTGCACGCGGTCACACAGTATGAACTATCAAAGATGTGATCTGAAAGAATCGCCGATGAGTCGCCGATGCCCGTGAGATATTTGGCATGCTAAATATCTGGAGCTGTCTGCACTTCAAATCATGCTGTGTGAAATGAGTTTTGACTGAAAATAACATTGACAATCACCTACAGCCAATGAGAGAGCAGCATCCACTAGTGTGGTTACCTGCAGGCCAGCAGGAGGTTGGGGGAGAAGTTAAAAGCGCTCATTTTCTGTTTATTTGGACTCAAGAAATGGAGGAAAAACTAGCAGAGATTTGGCTGGAGCTCCCGTGTCTGTTTGACGTGTCGTCTGAGCAAAACCACAACTGGGTCGAAAAAAAAAGTTGACTAATTCCCTTCAAATGAGCAAATATGTACATTTTCTACCCTATTAAAGGCTTCTTTCTTGTCATGTGGTTAATATCAAAAGATATACTATGTGTTTTTGGTTGTGAGACGAAGTTTGGACAAATAGATTCATCCTATTTTAAAGTCATACAGTGTAAAACCCCCTGTCTTCGATCCATCTTGCAGTGTAAACAAAGCAGCGACAAAACGCTAGCCCAGATAGTCATGCAGTGTGAAAACATCTGTGACACGACTACTTTGAAAATCATGCGGTCTGAACTCGGCATTGGTTGACTTAAGTTAGTGGATTGAACTCAAAACAATTAGGTTGTCCAAAAAATTTTCAAGAATTGTGTTGTTGTGCTAATTTAAAGGGGGAATACTATGCAGAAATCGAATTTATAATGGTTTAAACACAATTGTGTGGCAACAGTGTGTTAATATAGCCAGCCTCTAATAGTACAAATTTATTCATTCTATTTTTTATAATCACACTTCATAAAAACATTTATTTCTTCAGAATTACTGCAAAAATGGTTTGATTGACATTCTCCTTTTGTACGTGTCATCAGAAAGGGAAAGCCATGCTCATTAGGTCCGATCTCTCCCTTATTAGCATAGACAGCCCTGAGTGAGAAGCAGCCATCCACCATTAGAGTTTTCACTGTACCTGCTGAAGATAAAGTCAGTGAGTATCATAGATATATACACTAGATATCATGTACGGGCCCTGAGTATGCGTCAATAGCGCCGCCACATTTGTACAGTGCTCCCAGGAAAAAAGTAATTCAACTGCCCTAGTCCAGCCAATCTGAAGATGCTGGAATTTAGCGCTGGGTACGGGTCTAGTAACAAGTGAACAAAGAAAACAAAGCACAAAGGCAGAACAATTCATAGGTACGATTTCGTTGTTTTACTATTTTGTATGTTACTAAACAAGTGATGATAATGCACTGACCATAAGGGAAAGTAGCACCAACTCACCCTCAATATTAGGCTTATGCTATTTTTGTTGAATAAAATTAGCAAGAATAATGACAACAAGATGCTGTGGTGCCAGAACCTTGTATTATTGTCTGCTAAGTGAACGAGTCGTAACAGAGATTTATTCACAGACGAATCGCTCCCTCCGTTAGAATCAGAAGTGTAAGCAGGAGAGAGGGGGTGTGTTTCAGGACACAGATTAGATCAAATCTAACAGGGAGGAAGGATAATACATTTCCATGCACACAAACACACGCTCTTCGTCAGCAATGCTGGTGCGGTCACTTATACATCGATGTAGAAAAGTGATGTCAAATTTAAATTTTCGTAATTTGAAAAAACATATTTGCATACTGACCACTGGGAAAACTCCTGATCATAGATATATGTATTAATGTTTACATATCTCTGACTCGGATGGCCAGTCCTTCACTGCACCTTGGTCCCACATTCATTTCAAAGGAGTGCTACCCTGTACTAAAATGGCGGCTCTATTGACGCATTCCATCAAATAGACAACAGCGTAGGCGACATCTAATGTAAATATCTATGAGTGACTATGAGGCATTTTAAATGTTGAGTTTTAGGATAGACAATTGAAGTAGTCTCATAGGCCAGGGGTTTTCAAGCTGTGGGGCGAGAATTTGTGGAGTGCACTCGAGTAAATTATGATTACGGTTTTTATGCGTTGACTAGAGTAAATCTGATTAACGTTAGTTTTACAGCTAACCATCAGGCACCTGTAGAGTTAATGCGTTAAATATATATAGTAATATAATAAAATATCATGTAATTTCGGGTGTTTCATCTTTAATTTTTCGACTTTAACTGCAGTTTGCCACTTACACTCATGAACATTTCATTCATGCCCCCATGACAAACTGGGGTATTAGACGCGAATATGTAGTAAGGACTGGTGGAAGATGTTTTAATGGAATTTGATAGCGCACGCCGAAAAGAAAGAAAAAACTTCCACATTTCGTGATCAGTGTTGCCAGATGTAGCTGACTGACTCCAGCCCAAAAGCTAAATTTTCACTACCCGCCTATGTCATTTTTTACCCGCACAATCGAATTCAAAACCACCCGATCTGGCAACACTGTTCACGATGTGTGTGTGTGTGTGTGTGTGTGTATGTGCGCGGTCCTTTACTGACAGCCGTGTGTGTGCATCTTGTCGCAAAATGCAGCGAAAAGTCCTACATGACGGTAATAGTTGATTGCAGTGTTTACTTTAATAATGCCACTAATATCTGCATATTCCACGTCTTAATTCCATTTCTGTTTAGTGCAGTTATGACTTTAGCCGGATTAAGGTCATCAAAAAAAAGTAAATTAAATAAATATATATATATTTTTTTTTTAAATCGCTGTGTACATGGTAGTCTCTTAATCAGAGTATTGTCTTAATCATATTAAAATCATATTAAAGTATTGTTACCCATGTAAACGTACTTAATGTTCGACTCAATCACACTGTCAGGGCTCTACGAACTTGGCTTTGCGAAGCAGCATTTTCTGTATGTACGTACATCAAAAGCAAATAGGTTATAGTTCACGCTTATTGACAGTGGAAGATAATTTATGGTTAGTTGTGTCAGGAATCCAACCACAGATTAGCATGTTGTCCTCACAGAAACAGTTTACCTTTATTTGTATAGCGCTTATACATGGTAGATTGTGTCAAAGCAGCTTCACATAGAAGATTATAGTAAATTGAAACAGTGTAAGTTCAGTTTTCAGAGTTTAAGTTCAGTTCAGTTTAGCTCAGTGTAGTGTGGTTAATAATCACTACTGAGAGTCCAAACACTGTCAAGCAATTCCATCGATGCACAGTTTTAATTGTGTAATGTTACACAATTAAAACACAGCAAGTCATATGTGAATGATGTTTGGGGGGGGTGTAATTGGACAAACTGGGAGGGGGGGTCATGTGTCCTAAACGTTTGAAAGCCCCTACCATAGACAACCATCTTCTAAGCCACTTCTTTATAGGCTAAAATCTTTAAAGCCTAAAATCATAGGCTTTTCTAGATTTATCTTGTAAAAAGGGGCATAATAGGTCCCTTTTTAATAAGTAGTTGAATAAGGAGCATTGCTTTTAAAGTGTGACTTGATGATACTTGGAAGTCCCTCATAATTAACTCTTTAAAAGCTAGCTGTTTTTTCAGTAGCTTGAGGGTAGCTCAGCTATGTTTGATGCAATGCAACTTTTCCAGTAGCTCTCTATTTTTCCAGCAAGTAGCAGAGTTGTTTGTCAACATTCTATTTCGTGAACCTGCATTGGTTTGAAGCAGCACAGCATCGTCTTGCAAGATCACACATTACATTAGTGTAAATAACACACATTTTTAACACTGTATAAACATGACTAAGTTGACCAAAGTGCTTTAAAAGATAACACATTACATGCTAAGAATAAATACGTAGAGTTAGAAGTAATGTAAACAAAAAACACAAATTTAAAATGGAATTGAGAGTAATTGCATTTTTAGGTTGGATCTAAATCTGCTCTGTTCTGACAGTTAGTGGCAAATTATAACACAGCTTTGGCCCAATCACCAAAAAGACACGATCGCGCTTTAACTTAGATCTAGTTTTAATTTGCAGCAAGAGAAATGGGAGGAGTGGCTTTATTGCATCACAAATGATTCCCTTTGCTCACAGTTGATTGGTCGAATCTTGGTTTGCAAGTTTCTAAACCAAAACATGTAAGAAACCATGGAAGTTTAAGATATTGTGGCATAGATATCGTTATTCTGTGCTGCAGAAGTGCGAACTTGCGATTAGAACTTTCAATTCAGTTGCCTATGGGAGAAATGACTAGGAATAATAAACAGCAGAAAACGGTCAAACTACTTGTTCAAAAGTCATGAAACAAGTGTGTTCATGACTTCCACATAAAAATAAAAATAAAATAGAATAAGCCATTATCAGTTTGCAACATGAAGCAACATAACAAGCTGTTTTTTAATGTTTAAGAATCAACGGAAGTGAATGAGAGCGAAAGTGTCGAGGCCAAAAAAATTTCCAATGGCTGCGCCTGTTCGTACCACACCGAGAATTGGTGCAAACTAAACCGAAACTTAACTCGATAGTCGGCTAATCTGGCTTCATGTTACAGCAAGGTACATACAGGAATCAAACCTGTTTTAAGACTCTTTCCATATATTTTAAGACCTCATCGACACCTTAGGTTTCAACCGATAACATTGATTGGTGACATTTGAACTTACTGTATATTTAGCAAACACTGATCAGAAGAAAGCAAAACTAAAGAGTGTTAGCTTGTAATAACTCCTTTTCAATGTAATAATTCAGAAATGTGGGTATAAAGTGCAAGAAAATTATTTACCTTTTATTTTTAATTTATTTAACTTTATGTGGGGCTTTCACAAACTCTCTGAATTTTAAACAAATAAATATAACTTTAGACTCCCATTTAATACAACTCAATACATTCATATATAACAACACTGATCTTAATTTTTATGCGATTTTATGATTCCATATTTTAAAATTTCAGAAAAAGTTAGCATATAACTATATATCACATAATCGGACATTCAACAAAATGTAATGCCCTGTAAAATAGCTTTTAACGATACTTTTTAAAGGGCCTTAAAGGTTCAGTATGTAAGCTTGACACCTAGTGGTTGAACTAGGTATTGTACTTCTGGATCAAAACACATTTTCACTCGGCTTCTCCTCTGAAGAGTCCACGCAAACACAGGTTGCCAGATTGACGTAAGTGTGCCTGACTATCGAGCCTAAAGGCTGATTTAAGGCTGATTTGAACTGTTTTCTAACTAAAAGCAATGGCACACAATAGAAGAAATATGTTTCATACTAAAAGGAGTTTTTGTCCAAACCAACACCTGAAATTTTTATTTTAGAATCAGCTTCTATTTCTCACAGGTGAACAACAGGATAAACGACAATGATTGCCTCAGGTACACCTCATGTGCTTTATTCATTGTTAAATGCTAATAATGCGAGTCTGAATGCCATTTTACATGACATTTATTGCCATACCTACTGAAAGCGGCAGCAGATAGTTCACCTCAGATCTTGAAAATAAAATAAACCATCTGAAACTTTAGAACTGTGAACAAGCCAACAAATATCAGTGATTCAGCATCTACATTTAATAATGTTAAAGAAGTTTAATATGTACTAATTAGATTGTAAACCTTACCATTTCACTGGAAGGCAGTGCAGTAACATTATTGTGTGCTTCTCAATGGCTGCGTTTAAATTCCTGTCGTGTTTCGGTTGGTGCAAACAGCTAAATTGTTTAATCACTGCAAATCTCGTCACGTAGCGTGTTGTTAGGACACAAAGTTACAATGTAACCTGCTCACCTAATGTTTACCTTGGTTATATTTATATTATTTGCTAATTAACCTCCCTTGGAACTCTTGAGTCTTATTTCGGGGCTGCTACTGTCCCCCGGAGGTTGCATTTCAGTCATGGATGCATACTTTAAGAGCCTTTCTGACTAAATGAATGAAACCCGGAGTGTTGAAATATAATTGGTGAAACTGGCATTGGGCGGGTTAAATGACCAAAACAAAGACAGATGTTCTGGCACGTAACCCAAATTTTCAGAATATCTGACTTCAGCATTGTTTTTCAGATAAACAAGAATGTTCACTTAGCTTGTTTCTTAAATAGCTGCACAGATATTATGGTATTTTTATGCTTTAGAAGAGTCAAAAACTTACATACAGCACCTTTAAATTTCTCTAAATTAATTTGTCAACTTGTTATACTTTTTAAGACCCTGCGGACACCCTGTACAGACCCCTGATCTGCCAATTCTCATGATTATTTAGACAACTTATGAGTAATGAATATCTTTATCATTATTTATTAACCCAAACATCTAAGACTGTAAAAATTGGACAAACGCTGCAACAAAACATGGATCACTGACTGAACCCTCATTTACTCTATTCCTGATTCCTGAAAAAAAAATCCTCCAAAACTATCTAAGTGCTGCCACGGACTCCCAGCCAGAGGAAGTAATAAAAGCGCCAATGTAAACAATAGAGGCTACGCACCTTCAGCACTTGGCCCCAAACAAACCCAAACTGCTTTGGCCAAGAGTAGGGTTAAACAACTGCGGTCACTGAAATCTATGTGTGCCATCAGACACATGGTTGATATAATAAGAATATTCTGGTGTTCCATTAGACCTAGCAAGCAGGATGTAGCGTAAACACTGACGTTACATGTTCTGTGATGCCAAAAGTAGATGACTGGCAAAAAAGACAAAGACAATATAATCGCACTTGACAATCAAAATGGTCCAAGCAGTTGAAAACAGAGATAGTGGTTTACCTCAAAATTTAATGAAATGTTTGAAGCCTATTATACTGATCTTAGCAAGGCGTATTATATTGATTGGAGAAATATCTGTAAGAAATACACATACTGTAGCTATGTGCAGCACTTGCAGCTAAGAAAATATATATTACATATGGAATCTGTACTATCAATCGATATATTTAAAAAATATTTCTTAAAATACAGTGCACATTTAAATAATTGATTATGGTTTATATTATTTTTGTGTGCTGTGATATGTATATTTCTGTAACTCTGCCCTATGTCTTGTGGGTCTGTGTGGGTCCTAACACCCTAGTATAGTGAAGGAGCCGTCTTTCAGATGAGACGTTAAACTGAGGTCCTGACTCTGTGGTTGTTAAAAATTCCAGGATGTCCTTCGGAAAAAAAAAGGGGGTTATGTCTTGACCTAGACTCCTTGGTAGAAGAGATATTGCATCTCAATGGGACTTTCCTGCTTAAATTTTTATTTCCTTACTCAAACTTTTTTTATTATCTTTAATAAGATTCTCATTGTTAAAACTTCCCTCCAGGAGTGAAACTTGGCATGTGTCCTTGTGGCAGCCTGGTGCAATTTAGAAACCTTCAAAAAACATAGGTCCATTAATCAACATACACCCACAGGCAAATATTCATTGGCTTGGATCAGCCAAACAATTGAAATAAATGAACCTGGCTAACCAAATCTACAGGAAGAATAGTGTTAAATATGTGATTTTTGTCCTAGACAAAGATACATTAGAGAAAGCCTCATTGCTCTTTATTTATTCCAAAAGGAAGAGCATCTAATTTTCAACAGCCTGAAACTGAATCTCTGTTATGAATTGGTTTGTTAAATTAGAAAGGACGGCAATGGCACTTAACTATTGGAACTTATATCGCACTTTAAGTTGTGCTCAACTAGTTCAAGAGTTTTGACTAGTTGTTAGAATTGTAGAGCTAGTTTGGAGATTTCATTAAATATTTCATAGTGTACCTTGACTTTTTTTAGTTTCAGGCTATGTTTGCATCTTGTTAATATGTCAGTAATTAGTATTTTAGAACGTCTGGTTTAATTCAAGAGTGTATGGGTGTTTTCCAACACTGGGCTGGGGCTGGAAGGGCATCCGCTGCATGAAACATATGCTAGAGTAATTGGTGGTTCATTCAGCTCTGGTGACCCCTGATGAATCAGAGATTAAGCCGAGGGATGGTGAATGAGTTAGTGGATTACAGTAATTTATGATTTCTTGCAGTGAAGCACATGCTGTATTTCTGATTGGTTTAACCTATACTAACCTAACAGCATTGTGTGATCCTCAATCGTTTAGTTATTATTGTCTGAAACTTGATTTGCAGAGTTACTAAGTGTATGGTCCCTAAAATCTGTTCAGATTTATAAATGCCTTCAAGCCATTCATGCCCTGGAATGGCCAGCTAAAGCTTGATGCTTATATTACCAATAGGGTAGTTTTGATACCAATATTAGTATCGGAAACACAATGACAAAAATTCTGGCATCGGTATCGGTGAGGATTTAAAATCATAAATCAATCTAATGCCATCTTTTTAAATGAGGAATATGCACAATTGCTTTGCTTAATGCTCCAAAGCCAGAGTCATTTTGTCTTCGCTGTTTAGAAGGCAAACACATTTATTGTTAAGTTATATATATTTTTGTTTTCTATCGCTTAAGTATTTTATTTTATTTACATGGTGGCTGTGCTTGTAAAAAAAAAGGTTTCTGAATTTTGAGTTTCATAAAATAAGCATTTTTCTATATTATTCATATTATTTTTTTTGTTTCTTTATATTTAGCATTGATTTTTATACATTTACAGTGTACTGTAAAACTTGTATAGATTTTTTTGTTTGTTTACAGTGTTTGATTTGTGGCTGAACATGTTTCAGTAAAGCACAATAAATAATATTACTGTTGAATGTCTGATAATAAAAATGTCAGATAATAAAAATACTCCACTTCACTGTATGTATTTGTTCATATCTTATTAATGAATAAGTCTGAAGCACACCATCAATTTATTCTGTCAATTTATACAGGGCTAGTAGTATACAAAACTGCTTCGACAGATACACACTCAAGTATCGGTTCAGTACTCGATATCGGCTGATACCTTGAGCTCAGGGAAAAAAGTGTATCAGAACATCCCTAATTACTAACACTAACTGTACCAATACAGTAGATTGCCTCAGTCAAGGGCACAGACTTAAAAGAGATGTTCTGGTTCCTCAACACTTCTGAAACATCTTAAAACAGTACCGGAAAAACGCTCAATGTCATTCCTCTCACACTGTGGGTCAACTGCAAATCTTTTACAGGAGCTTTTTCTTGAGACTCATAATCACTGGAATCGGCTGGGACTGGATCCCTGTCGGGTGCTGGGCAGAAGTCAGAAATTACAGCTACATTCTTCACATAGCTGTCTTCCACCTCCAACTCTTTGAGGTTCTCTTACTGCTCTTCTTCTTTCCTTCCTGGCCCATCATGTTTACATCTATCACAGAAACGTTATCTAACTGGTGTTTTATTAGCCCTGTATCTCAGATACATTTTCATTCAATATGTATGGATTGTTTACCAAGCCATAAACTGGCATGAGCATCTATAAAAATGTAATTAACAAGAAAACTTCACTTTTAGGATAAATTTACCACATTGGACAGAATGTTGCATTAAATCGCACAATTAAATTAAATTTTTCCAATGCAATATTGTTAATAACATGCTTTAAAACAACAAAGTTGACCAAGGTGCTTTCAATTGAATATAACAGCACTATATGATATTTTTGATATACAGTGGGGGAAATAAGTATTGAACATGTCCTGTTTTTTCTCCTGGGAATAATATTTCTATTATAACAATACAAACATAAAAATGACAAAACAACACAAACAAATCTGAAAAATGAGTAATAACAATGGACAGGGTCCATACGCATTTTTACTACTAAAATTCCATGATTTTTCTATGATTTTTCCAAGAGTTCATGACCTAATATTTCAGGCAATGTCTTCATGTGCATGGTAAAAGAAAAACAATGCACGCTCAAATTTATTACAGCATATCGTAAAACATGCAGCAATCTATTTAGTTTAAATTTATATTTATATCTATGTAAAATTGATTTAGATAATGCTTACACCGCACTAATAATGTGAGAGTATGTGATTGGCCAAGGCCAGATTAGAAGTTAAGACAACTAACCTATATTCAAGTATACAGAAATCTGTTTTCCATAACTTTTCCAAAACATTGTGGGTTTTTCGGTTTTTCCAAAACCTTTCCAGGCCTGGAAAATGCCATGTCAAAATTCCATGACTTTCCAGGTTTTTCATGACCGTAAGAACCCTGAATGGAATGACACAAGGAGAGAGTATTGAACTACTGAAACATATTAAATATTTGATATGAAAGGCTGTTTTGGCGATGGCAGCTTACAGACGACTCATATATGGAGAATAAAGTCACATGCATTGCTCAGGTGTTAGTTTTACACAACAGAGTGTCCAAATCTTGATAGTTCTGTGGGTCTCATCTGTCAAATCTGAGCTTTATTTTGTATTTTCTATTGGATTCAAGTCAGGTGATTGGCTGGGCCATTCTACAGCTTGATTTTCTTTCTATGAAAGCATTTGAGAGTTTCCTTGGCTGTGTTATGGATCATTGTCTTGCTGAAATGTTCACCCTGGTTTCATCTTCATCATCCTGATAATGTAGATGTTGAACTGAAGCAGCTAATGTTAATTTACAATGACAAAGAGCAGAGGGTTGCTGAAGAACTACTGAGAGATTTCAGCTGCTGTCTGGGCTTTCACTGCCTTTCTACACCTCCCTTTCTTCATGTGTTCAATATTTTTCCCTGTGTCATTTAATTTTATTACACAACTTCATCTGTAAAATAATTAGATTTGTTTTCTTTGCAAATATGGATATTTTTGGTTGTTACCAACATCTGGTAAAAATTTCAAGTCAACAGCACCTTCAGGCCCAATCCCAATTCTATTTTTGTACCACTACCCTTTCCCATTGACCCTTGAAACAGAGTGTGAAGGGGAAGGGCTTCAAAATATACCCCTAAGAAATGGGACACCACTACAGCACCTGCACGCGTTGTCATATATCATCACAATCTCTTGCTTCATATGAGATCAGACAATTCCAGTTATTCCAGTTGCATTAATTGGTATTTATCTTTAGGAAATCACTGAAGGCATATATTATGTCATCATAACAATCTAATGTGGCAATAAGATTGTAACTATACTGTGCATTTACACTGTGGTTCATCTACATAAACACACCAAAAACAACATTAACATTATAGGAGCCACTGTAAAAAGCTCATTCCCAGCCACTAGACTTTTCTGACAGGGTATTCGAGCATCATTGAGTGACAGAATGTTGTGGGACTGCTGTACAGGAGTTATTATTATGGATTATAGATTGCAAAATTTTGCGTTTTTTAACCATAAACGTGGTTATGAATATATCAAAACATGTGCTTGCTTGTTGTAAAAATTCATAATAATGACAAAAAATACTAATTTGTGGGTCTCCTTCCAGGTACAGCTATCCTGCCGTTGTAGCTGGTGTATTCTGGGAAATTTTCTTACCCCTTGCTTTTAAATGTGGTCCTGAAAAATCTCTGTTTGAAGGGGTATCTACCCCTTCCCCCTAGCCCTACTCCTTCAAGCTAAAGAGAATTAGGACACCCCTACTCCTTCACATGAACACGCAAAAAGAGGGGTTGGGGTAAGGGGAAGGGCTAAGGGGTAGAATTGCGATTGGGTTTTAGAAATATGTTTTCTGAGAAAAATGGTGACGTGTTCAGATTTTCCCCACTGTATTTGATGGGTATAACAATAGAAATGGCAGGCTTGAGTGAGACAAAAATTTCATTTGTGTCTGCCAAATGTCAATAAATGCCAAATATTGTGTAATGGACAATTAGTAAAAGAAAATTTCTAGAAATAAAATATTTCACAGTGTGGTAGCTAAGTGGTTAGCACTGTCGCCTCACAGCAAGAAGGTTGCTGGTTCGAGTCTTGGCTGGGCCGGTTGGCACATTCTTGTGTGGAGTTTGCATGTTCTCCCCGTGTTGGCGTGGGTTTCCTTTTGGTTCTCCGGTTTCCCCCACAATCCAAAGACATGCGGTATAAATTAATAGGGTAAACACAATTGAATGTAGTGTAGGAGTGTGTCTGTGAACGTGTGAGTATATGGGTGTTTTGTGGCTGAAAGGGCATCCACTGTGTAAAACATATGCGGGAATAGTTGGTGGTTCATTCCGCTGTGGTGACCCCTAATAAATAAGCGACTAAGCCGAAAAAAAAGAATGAATGTAAGAAGTAAATACAATTAAAATACACATAAAATACAATTAATGATTCTGGCAAAACTGTTTTTTTTTGTTTATATCATGAAGATCCTGAATTGCACAAATGATTTTTAGGTCAGAAAAACAAGAAGGGAAAAATACTGTACACCAGCAGGAATGCCAGGACCCCTAGACCTTGCAATAAAAAAAAATCTGGCCTCAGTCTCACCTGGAGGTTGACCTCAGCTTCAAAGAAGGTCAGACAGGAGCAGAAGTGTCGTTCTGAGTCGATGTCTGTCAGCACCACTGTGAAGAATGTGGGGGGCTTCCTCTCACGGGACAGCCTCCATCCACCAGGCTGGCAGAACTGTAGAAGCACAAACACAATATCATTAGACTTGACTCTACACACACACACACAAAAACCTGACACAACCAGCATTCAGTCTGCACGAAAATGACCAGTCAATTCTGGTTGCCATAAGAGGTGACATCACAGGAATTGAAAGCGAGGTTGTCGAAGACATTGATTGTTTTGACAGAGCTTACTGGAATGCAGTATGAGGCTGTTATGGGACGTCACTGTGTGATCATATGCAGGACGTGCCACTTCAGATAGAACATCCTCTCATCAGAAGGCAGGAAACGCCTCAGTGCCCTTACAAAAGCCCCTCTATAACCATTGTTACGCAGAAAATCCCAATAATTAAATCTAGACAAAATCCTGTAGCATTAAAACGGCTGTAGCATGCAGCCACATCAGTGCCTCAGCAAAATTCAACAGATAGTTTCTAAGCATATTAGTTGTAATAACTGATTACTTTTATTTTTGTCATGATGACAGTACATAATATTTAGTAGACTTTTTTAAGATACTAGTATTCAGCTTAAAGTGACATTTAAAGCCTTAATTATGTTATTTAGGCAAGTTAGGTTAATTAGGAAAAGCATTGTACAATGAGGGTTTGTTCTGTAGACAAACAAAAACAAATACTGCTTAAGGAGGCTAATAATAACCATAAAATGTGTTTTTTTTTTTTTTTTTAAAAACTGCTTTTATTCTAGCCGAAATAAAATAAGTAAGACTTTCTTTAGAAGAAAAATATTTTAGGAAATACTGTGAAAATTTACAATTTATGTCATTTGCTTTCCATTTCTACAAAAATATTAATGCAAAAACCATTGGTTTTAACAAACAGAACTTAGAATCTGTAATTTTAATAAAAAAAATAAATCAGGAAAGAACGAGCTGAGAAAAAGGAAAATATTCAACACGAAAAATTATCTTTGCTGCTGTTGCTGATAATGCTAAATATTATGTTGAACAACATATAATATTTATTTTCAATTCATGATTCAACAATTCACTCAAACTTCATGTTTCATTATAGGTGGATCATTTTTGAAAACCTATTCAGTGACATAATTTTGATGGTTGTTTGTTGCCACCCATTGGTTACACAATGTAATTGCTACAACATTTACCAGCGTCAAGTTCCATTAAACGGCGATTTTTTTTTTCAGGGGTTTTTACCTTAATTGATAGGACAGTGGAGATGTACAGATGGAAGTGTGGGGAGCAGAGACAGGGGAAGGATCAGCAAAGGACGCGAGCATCTTGGTGCTATGGTGTCGACACACTAAGCATTAGACTATTGGCGTCGACAGGCAATTTTAATCTTTACCATAAACATCAGTGTTTATATCTGAACTATAAACTGTTCTTCTAGTACTTCTGTCTTATTTAATTGTTTGTAACTATTTGAAAAAGTGTAAAAACTCAATCTCTCTCGATCAAATGCAGATTTGAATACAGCGATTGATAGGATTATTAAAGATATGCAAATCATTATCATTTATCATTCATGTTATTTACAATTTAAAATGGCATCTTTGTTTATCTTTTCTGCTGGAGATGCTGTTGTTAAAAAAATTTAAGTAAAAAATATCTTACACATACCTTAGGAACAGTATTAGAGAAAATGTTGGCGGTATGAAAACCTTGTCTTTTCCAAACCGCAGTATACCTTGAAAATGGTTATTGTCCCATGCCTAGCAGCTTTACACTGAATGCATAAATGCAGGCTAAACAAACAGTGACAGAAAACACTACCACTAACCTAACAAAGCATTTAGGTAGGTCCCTAGACAACTGTTTCTGTCATTATTATATTTGACAGGAAAGCTAAAATGCTTTCATACACGTGATTTAATGACGTAGGAGGTGATGTGATCTGTTACACCCCTAGTATTAAGGCTATAACACTGTAAATGACAAAAAGTCAACACAACAAATATTTGTGTTGCTATAACTTAATTTTACCAAGTTAATCAGGATACAACTAAAGTTATACAAAGTGTGAGCCGTGTGAAACGTCTTGTCTTAGAGCTCCATCCACCAATCACAGCCTTCTTCTTAAGCTCCTTCAATGTTCTTAAATATCAAACTCAAGCTAATATTTATTGTGAAATACCCTCCCTATCCCATGTGAGATTGTAGTCCAGTTGATCAGGCAGACATGTCGGGTTTATTTTACCACAGTAGTTTTATGTCTGGATGTTCTGTGTTGCACCGAGCACGTGCAAAACACTTCAGACTGAGGCTTGGGTTTTGTAGTATTTGAACGAATGCCAGACCCCAGGCTCTTTAGCTTAGAGCTTCTGGCCACTCGAATAATAACAGCCTCAGAAATGAAGGAATATTGAAGTAGATTAAACATAATAATACACAACCCCTTCTTCAAAATCACAGAGTCAGTCATATTAGATTTGAAGCACAATACGTTCACTAGGTTGCACATATTTATGTCAAATTCACTACATCTGATGTCCATATTTGGGATGCGTCCCACTTCGGAAACACACGTACACACTCTCATTATTTGTTTATCTGGATGTGAGTGGGAATTTATCACATATTTTCATATTATTCTGTAATTTTCCTGGAACCTGTTCCAATCTGACAAGGAAAAGAAGGAGCATTCCACTCTTCCGTCTTGGTCTACCAGCGTTCCAGATTTCCTGCCTGCTATTGTGGCTACAGTTGGATGCTGCTAACATCCTGGTTCAAACCCGGAGGTCAATCTGTATCGCGCTCTGTCTTTTATTTTCTCTGTGTCTCTCTTGCTCTCGTTCTTTCTCGCATCACTCTTTATCATCTGTTTCCACCTACTTACCTTATCGCTTTGACTAGTCATGAGTCAAAAGTTGCCTTTGTGCAAAATGCAATATAGTTTCCTAACTCTCTTTCATCTCAATCCCTGGCATTCTTTCAGTTGTCGCTCTTCCTTGTTTTTCTACTGCCAGGCCACTATTTGTGATCCAGCCTCACTGTGCCTGCCAAACCATGTTGAACTTGAGCACCAACACCACAGATTTTCTTGTCCTATCAAGTCAAGTCAAAACAGGTCAAGTCAAGTCAAATTAAATCAAGTCAGGCCAGGTAAGGTAAGGTCAGCTAAGGTCAGGTCAGGTCACATCAGGCCAGGCCAGGCCAGGTCAGGTCACGTCACGTCACGTCACGTCACGTCACGCCACGTCAGGTCACGTCAAGTAAGTCAAATCAGGTCAAGTCAAGTCAGGTCACGTCAGGTCACGTCACATCACGTCACGTCACGTCACGTCAAGTCAAGCCAAGTGACGTCAAATCAAGTCAGGTCAGGTCAGGTCAAGTGAAGAAGTGAAGTGAAGTCAAGTCAAATCAGGTAAAGTCAAGTCAAGTCAAGCCAAATCAAGTGAGGTCAGGTCAAGTGAAGTGAAGTGAAGAATTGAAATCCAGTCAAGTGAAGAAGTAAAGTCAAGTCCAGTCAAGTCAAATCAGTTCAAGTCAAGTCAAGTCAAGTCAAGTCAAGTCAAGTCAGGTCAGGTCAGGTCAGGTCAGGTCAGGTCAGGTCAGGTCAGGT
>CAIGQZ010034999.1:7518812-7545149 GCA_903798205.1 Danio tinwini | reverse complement strand
TATATATACTTTTTCCAGCAGAAAAAATATTATAGGAAATACTGTGAAAATGTCCTTGCTCTGTTTAACATCCGAAAATATTTGTAGAAGGATACACATTTCAGTAATAAGGAGGGCTAATAGTTTTGACTTCAACTTAAATGTGACTGTTATTGCTTCTGACAGCTGAAGTAGCCGTTAAGTCATGTTGGCTGTTAACGTTCACCTGCTGAGAGATGAAGCCGTGAGCTCTGTCTCCCGCTGATTCTGCAGGAATCAAAAAAAAAACCGACTATAGTGAAAGTGAAATCAAATATCTTCCAGCAGGTGGTTGAGGATCCGGTCAGCCAGCAGGTTACACAATCTGGGTCAGTCCATGGCCTTGACTGTTGTTTTTATCATTGTGAATTATTACTGACTTATGTTTGTGATTTTAAGAGGACTCGATCTGTTTCCCACTCCGGCAATGATTTGTTTCGTCTAACAAAAACATCGGGGATCGGATTTTACTCAGTTTCCTTGATTTAAACAGTCACATCATTTGGTAAAATACAATGAAGGCCCTTTTTCTCAAGAACTGCTTGTATATTTGAAGGCTTTTATTTGAGCGCATTTTATTCATACAGACTGGGTGGCTTCAGAAAGTTTCAGGAATGTTCTTTAGCAGTGTTTATTTTGTGTATCAGTGTTCTTTGTGTCAGATTGGACGGCCTGCCATTTACTGGATTTGTTTGTTTATTTAATGCATTATTATTTTTATTTTCTGGAGAGAGAGATTGTTCTAGATGTTGGAACCACCAAGTCTGGCACCAGTCATCAATGTCAAGGGGTCGGTGTAACATTTTTTTAAACTGAAAGCGGAAACCAAAACTTGCTAGTAAAAGCCACATGTGAGCACACACTCCCTCACTGGTAACAATTATGAGGACAGCTTTCCAACTAATAGGGTATTTGTAGGTTCTTTGGTCCAGTAAGTTAGATTATAGTAAAGCTGGGCAGTATACAGTCGAAGTCAAAATGATTAGCCCTCTTGTGTAATTTTGTTTCAGAGCAAGGAATTTTACACAGTATTTTTCTAAATATTTTTTTCTTCTGGAGAAAGTCATTTGTTTTTTTTTTTGTTTTTTTAAACCATTTTAATAATGTTCTTAAGCAATATTTTTTGCGATTGTCTACAGAACAAACCATCATTATACAATGACTTGCCTAATTAAAGCTGCAGTATGTAAGTTTGACACTCAGTGGATGAACTAGGTATTGCATTCCTGAATCAAAACAAATGTAGGCACAGGTTGCCAGATTGAGGACCAAGGAGCGAGTCTGACGATCGAGCCTAAAGGCTGATTTAAATCATTCTCTTAATAAAAGCAAGGGCACGCGATAGAAGGGATATTTTCCATATTAAAAGGAGTATTTGTTCTAACCAACACCTCAAATTGATATGTTAGAAAAGGTTTTCCTTGCAAATGTATGCAATGTAATGTATTTGATGTGGTGCACTAACAAGCAATATAGTTTAATTCACTTTTTTAATATCCAAAATAATTGATACTGACTCGCTTTAAAACATGTGCATCAGAATTAAATCCAGTTGTGACGTTATCCAGTAATTATTTTAAGCCAACTTTTGTGTTTATCAGCATTATTATCTACATTATTATCTAAATTATCAGCATCTACAACACTTACATATTATTTTTATACATATATATCTGTTAATTAACAGTTTCCGTATTAACAGTTTTCCGTATTCACCTGATCTCTGCTCTGGTGACTTTTGATGTTGAAAATTCAACTCTACAGTTTTACAAGGTGACTTTTATTAACATTTTAGTAGTTTAAAATAATATAATGTATAAGAAATAATATATAGATGAATAAGTCTGTAAAATAACAGAAAATATACTGGCAGTTTATTAAAAGGCGTTTGTACTGCAAAAAACAACACCAACCCAGACAATACAGTTGAAGTCAGAATTATTAGCCCCCTTTGAATTTTATTTTTTAATATATACATTTTTATTTTTATTTTCCAAATGATGTTTAACAGAGCAAGGAAATTTTCACAACATGTCTGATAATATTTTTTCTTTTGAAGAAAAATTAGTTTGTTTTATTTCGGCTAGAATAAAAGCAGTTTTAAATTTTTTAAACACAATTTTAAGGTCAAAATTATTAGCCCCCTTAAGCTATATATATATTTTTCGATAGTTTACAGAACAAACCATCATTATACAACAACTTGCCTAATTACCCTAATCTGCCTAGTTAACCTAATTAACCTAGTTACGCCTTTAAATGTCACTTTAAGCTGTATAGAAGTGTCTTGAAAAATATCTATTAAAATACTATTTACTGTCATTATGGCAAAGATAAAATAAATCAGTTATTAGAAATGAGTTATTAAAACTGTCATGTTTAAAAACGTGTTGAAAAAATATTTTTATGTTAAACAGAAATTGGGGAAAAATAAACGGGGGACTAATAATTCAGGGGGGCTAATAATTCTGACTTCAACTGTATATCACTTTAAACTTAAAAAAATCCTCATAAAAGTCACTTTTTTGATCTTCTCATGGTTAAATGTTGATGGTAGAAAGATCAAGGTCCCATAATGCAATTCAAAAGCATAAATAAAGTGGGACTAAATTAAAAATAAGTAAAGACATGAATCACAAAATACAGAAAACAGATCATTTATGGATATTTTTTTAAGGTGTAGTTTAAATTGTCAAATCAAAATGTTATCAGTGCTTCATGTGTAATCCATTTTCTCATCTCACGTGTTGTTTTTTTTATTAAGCGCTCCAGAATAACATTCATTAAACACATTCACGTCTCTTTGAACACTGCAGGGACAGTGCAGTGCATAGGGTGGGCGATTTGCAGTATAAAAATAGACCGGAGCTATACAGTATGCATGTCATTGCTTGTTAGTCATTGGGTGTGCCAGAACTCCCAGCGGCCTCCAGAATCAAGCCAAAGCTGTGCTGGATCTCAGGAAACATGGCTTGAGTTCATCTACACAGCATCATCTCTGAAGCATTTAGCAACATGTGTGGAACCCCTACTTTTAGCTAAGTTGGTTCACTCAAACATATCAGTGTGTGCACATTTTTACTAATCTTCCGACCCAATGGATTTCTTATGCAGCGACTTGTTCTTGCATAATTGTTATGTGGTTTAAGGTTCTTTTATGGAGATTATATACAGTTGAAGTCAAAAAGATTAGCCCTCCTGTGAAAATTATTATTATTATTTTTTTTAGTCTTGTTAAAATATTTTAAACAGCACAAGGAGTTTTTCACAGTATTTCCTATAATATTTTTTCTTCTAAAAGGAAAGTCATATTTGTTTTGTTTCTGCTAAAATAAAACCAGTTTTACATTTTTTTTATATTATTAACCCGCTTAAACATTTTTTTTTTGTGATTGTCTACAGGACAAACCATCTTTATACATTGATTTGCCTAATTACTCTAACTTGCTTTATTACGCACTTAAAGGGTCACAAAACACCCAAAACACATTTATTTTAGATGTTGACAGTCATATATATGTCCCTTGTTGCTAAAAACACTAGTAGGACACATATATTTCAATAAAACATGAAAATTGGTTGTTTTTGCATTGTTTAGACCCTTAAATGGTCATGGCCCTTCAAGGTTGAACTTACACTTGGCTATCCGAACCGTGCCTAAGCACGTTTGACCCCCATTTCCTGGTTCGTTTGACAAGTGTGAATGCTCTGGGCCCAGGCGTATTTCAATTGACCAGCACTGGCATGGTAAGAAGAGGTGTGCCAGAGCTCTGTTCTGTTGGGCTTGGGCACGGTACGCTTGTAGTGTGAGTGCAAAGCTTGCTTGAGCTCGAAACTGAAGATGCAACGTCACTTTTAAGGGACTGTTTTATATGGATTTATTAATCATTCTAACTTTTCAATGAACGTGAACTGTCATAGTTTATCAACGATGCAAACCCCCCGTGCTCCACATCAGCTGCACCTTCAGCAAACCTCCTAATATGTGCAACAAGATGACTTGCATGAACATTTATGAGCGTCAAAAGTGGTGGATGTGCATATCAAATGACTTAAAATAATATGAAACAGTATAACTAAAGCAATCTCCATTGTATGGAGCGAGAGTGATTCTCTTCCTGTTAAGCTGAACAGTTGCAGTATCGATGACGTAAGCGTGCTCAGGCTTAAAGTGCAAAAAATGCAATGTGAGTGTGGGCCGAGAGGGAAGGGGGAACAACTGTGCCTAGTGTGAGTACATCCTTAAGCTAAATACTAAGATAAAAAAATAAATAAAATAAGTTATTAATATTATTATGTTTAGAAAAAAAATCTTTCCTTTAAACAGAAATTAGATATAAAAATGTAAAAAAATAGGGGGGCTATAATTCAAGAGAGCTAATAATTCTGTCTTCAACTATATATATATATAGTCTTTTGCTGCTACACTCAGACCACTCGAACCACTGCTAACTGTAATTCTTTATAGTGTTACCAGGGCTTAATTTGTGATCCTGCACCTCTGAAATCTGATCCGGCACCTCATTTTACCAATCCTTCTCCTCAACCGTCGTCCTCCCCGTCCGCTGTTCACTTTCACTTTATTCCGCGACTCCCCAACTCTCTTCACTTTTGTCCACAACACCCCTCTGCCATTCACCGCACCAACACCCCCCACCCCCCGCTCTCCACACGCCAGATCTGTTTCCTCGATCTGTTCCGGGACCTGGCAATTCACAAATTAAGCACTGAGTGTTACAATATTTTTTAACATTAAAATAAAAACGCATTTCTGCCAGATTCCACAGAGAATTCGTTTAGTCTAGCTGTGTGGCATTGATGCTAAGCCATTTATTTTGGACAGATTGTTAAATAACAAACTCATAAAAGCGCATTGCTGGGGTTAAATGTCCCCAACATCCCCGGCGCTCTGAAATGAAATGGCTTCAGTCCCATCTTTGTAGTTTTAATGAATATAGTTTTTAACATACCAGCCAGGCAGTTTGGATTTTGGTCTTGGTATGCAAATTGTTATTATTTGCAGATTTCCACCAGATCTCTTGTTGTTGTTTTTTTTTTTTTCTGTTTCCGAACGGCATACATTCTTGCTTTGCCACAACAACCCCCAGCGAACTAAATAGCCACAGATGAGGAATGTTCCTTGTATAAAAGGATAGAAAAACACCCCCATCGTGTTTACAGCTCTCGTTCCAAAGGTGTTTTCAATCTTGGAGGAAGTTCGCCAGCTATTCGGCTTGCGTGCTGTTTTTAACCCTGCCTCACATGAAGGTTCAGCTCATTTCATGTCAGTTCTGTCATTGCTTAACGCTTAGACCACAATAAAAGGGGACAACAGATTAAATGCCATCTCTATGTGTGTCAACAAACAAGATTCAATCCACTCATAGACAACAACTGGCTGGATCGCTTGTAGGTGTTAAACAGATGTCTCCTTAAACTGCTAAAGTGATTAAAAAATTAATTAGGACCCATAAAGCGTGTTTTGATTGAAAACATCATGGCTTAAAATGGTACGTGCTTAGTTTGTTCTTGTTTTGATTTTATACAAAAATACTAAATGGTTGCATTAGATTAATAGAAGTTGAAGTATTTATCTTGGAGTCATATTAAGGTCAAATTTAATGCTAAGATCTCAGGCGGATTAAAGTTAATTAAAGTTGCCGGCAGTTAGCTCTCTGCAACGCTCAGATGGTCACCCACCTAAGCTAAGCAGGGCTGAGCCCGGTCAGTACCTGGATGGGAGACTACATGGGAAAGCTGGGTTGCTGCTGGAAGAGGTGTTAGCGAGACCAGCAGGGGGTCCTAACATCCCAGTATATTGATAGGGACACTATACTGCTCAGTGAGCGCCATCTTTCGGATGAGACGTTAAACCCAAGTCATGACTCTCTGTGGTCGTAAAAAATCCCAGGATGTCTTTCGAAAAATTGTATCCTGGCCAAAATTGCCCGCTGGTCTCTGTCCATCATGGCCTCCTAACCATCCCCATATGATAAATGGCTTTATCACTCTGTGTCCTCACCACCAATCAGCTGGTCTGTGGTGTGTGGTGTGCGGTCTGGCACAATATTGCTGCTGTCGCCATCCAGGTGGATACTGCACACTGGTGGTAGATGAGGAGATTCCCCCAATGTGTAAAGAGCTTTGAGTGTCCAGAAAAGTGCTATATAAATGTAAGGAATTATTATTTTTCTTATTATTATTATAATTATTATTATTATTATTATTATCATCATCAATAATAATAATAATAATAATAATAGTAAATGTTGAAGTACACTGTGGTCTTTAGGATATTACTGTACTTTCAATTCAACATGTATGTTTAATTCAGTGTGTATATTCTATGTTTTTCCTGGTAAATATATTTCCAAAGGAGCTGATGACATAAAATTGACCCAGACTTTAGTAAAACAGGGTGACTGCAGAGTCTTAAAAAGTCTTACATTTCAAAAACTAAAAAAAGTCTTAAATCCACTAAAATATTGTGTTGTAGGTCTTAAATTATTTTAAACGGGCCTTCATTTTCCTATGTCCATATAAAGCTGTACCCAATTGGGCCAACACCCATTCAATTACTAACAATATATTTCAATAAAAGTTTTAAAAAACGTTGATTTATTAACTCTATTTACTTATTAATATGGTTTATTTTTCTTCCTCACAATAACATTTGTTTTTAAGTTTTTTTTGAAGGTTTTAACTTTAAAATAATAAAAAAAAAAATTTAATGTTCAGCCTGTGTAAGTCTGAAATTTCATTCATTATGGTCTTAAAAAGTCTTAAATTTGACTTGATGAAACTTGTAGAAACCCTGTAAAAACCCAATCAATGAAACAAAAAAAATATTATATAATAAAAGACTTATAGAATACACAAGACGTGTCACTCGTATAGTTTTGAATGGGGAAAAGTGTAACAGTCAATATGGCGAATGAAGACCCGCCTTCTAATGCAGGAGCCAATCATCGATTGCTATAGACTGACAATTCTCCAGTGGAGGGGCTCGGGCCAGATGTGAGTTTCTGCAGATTTAGTGTTATTCTAATGTTTAGAAATGAAACGAAAGAGACAGTTATTGTTTCATTTTTTTGGTGCTTCCTAATATGAAATTTAGTTGTAAGCTTGGCAAGCAATTTTGAAGAATTTGATGTTTCTCCATTCAAACAGAATGCTTTGAGCTTTGAGAAAACGACTAGCATCATAAGTCTTATATGTGTTTTTTTTCCTTCTGACCTTGGTTTGTCAGATTTTTATTATTTTACTATTTAAAGCAGATGAAGATGCCTAATAGTTTGACATTCTGTTGCAGTACAGTATAGTATTACAGTATGTTACAGTTATCAATCCTATTATCTGTTGTGAACATATATTGTTATTGGTGTTTTTTTCCCACTCAAAGCAGTGTTCAGCCACTTTGAATATTATCACTCGATTGAATGGGCGTTATCAGTGATGATAATCCGTCCACATGATTAACAGCTATAGATCACATACATTCTATAGATCACATTTGGCAGCAGTTGGAAGTTAACAAGAATTATTTATATTATTTATTAAATTTATTGTATTTTATTAACGTCTACCCCTACCCCAACCCTAAACCCAACCGTCACAGTAATGTAAAAACCGATCTGGATCTGGAGGCTCTATTTGTATAGCTGATGTGGATGGATGAAAACAGCCTTCTGAGCCTACTAGTAAAGGCCCCTACTGGCTCAAATCTATCAGCTGATAACCACTGATAATGCCCATTCAATCGAGTGATAACATTTAAAGCGGGTGGCAGTGTTTCTCTCACTTGTCTGCGTGAAATGGAAACCCAAAGCTGGAAAGCTTTAAACGATTACAGAACAATTCAAGCTAAGAAAACACTTTAACATAAGACAAGGACACAATGTATTGTATTGTAGCAGGAATGTAATACACTCCAGCTGAATCACAGCCAGGATGATATTCAGCTTTCTTCCACATGTTATATTGCTTGCTATCATGCATTTTAAGTGCATTTGAATTTTATTTCAGAAGCAACTTGGATCCAATTAGGAGAAATGTCTAGTTCATCTTCTGTCAAGTTCGTTCTGTTCTGTGGTTTGCGAGGAAAGACTAAATGAGAGTTACTCAATAATTATTTTGTGTTTTGACTGTTATCACGGTAATGAAGTTCTGTGGATGGTTTGAGTGTCCCAATACAACGTGTTGTGAGAACTTTAAACAGAACAAAGTTAATAATGGAAAGACTTTCACTTTTTTATGTTTTTTTATTTCTTAAAGGGGACCTATTATGCAAAGTTAACTTTTTAAAGGGCTTTAAGAAGGTTTTTTTTAGGGTTTTAGGAGTTGTGTGGTAACAATCTGTGAATATAACCAGCTTTTAATAGTAAATATGTATTAATTACATTTTTTTATAATCACACTTGATAAAAATTGTCTGCAGAAACACTTTAATTGACATTCTGCCTTTGTACTTGTCATCAGAGGAAGAAAGCCCCACCCACTATCTCTAACTCATTGGCATAGGACATTAGTGAGCAATTCCATGCAAATGTCAACCTTGCCAAGAAAAAAAATTAATTTCCACCAAAATAGCGAAACCTTACACAAAAAATGTAGAAGCGCAAGTATTTTTCAGTACTTTAGAAATACTCTAAATGTTTTCAAACTATTATATTTGACTTACCAGATTTTGAAGTCACACAAGTGGCAATTATACATCTGTCACATCCATAACGGCAGGGGTGTCTAAACTCGGTCCTGGAGGGCCAGTGTCCTGCTGAGTTTAGCTCCAACTTGCTTCAACACACCTGCCAGGAAGTTTCTAGGTGTGTTTGATTAGGGTTGGAGCTAAACTTTCTAGGACACCGGTGCTTCAGGACTGAGTTTGAACACCCCTGCATAACGTAAAAGTGTCACATCCATAACAAAGCTTTTTCCTCATAAATGCAAAAATGTTAAACAAAATAAAAATCAACGATGTTTGTTCTATAGTGAGCAGACTCTTATCCTGTCGATTAGCATTATTTATTAGGTGTTGTGCAGTTTAATTCACAGAATTTCCAAACTTTTTTATCACATCCATAACGCATGTTTATTTTCCTCATTTAAAGTATAAACAATTTTTACAGATTGATATTTTTCTGATCCCATAACTCTGTGGTCAGTTGTTTTGGAAAATATAAACAGTTGCTTCAATATGATGTTAAGATATACTTTCTATGTGAATTTATATTTTGAGTTTTTACTGCAAACATCACATCCATAACGCTGGAATTACTCTTGTCTTGTTTTTAAATCTGCCACTATGCTGACACATAGACATTTGTAGCTCCACCCTCTTTTAAAAAGAGCACAATCTCATTTAAATTTAGAGCGGCAGCCACCAAAACGTCCCAATTAGGATCAAAACCTAAAAGAGTCCTTTTCAAAGAGTTATAAAACATTATTTATGTTGGATTTTGAGCTAAAATCTCACATACACTGCGATGCAGTGGCGCAGTAGGTAGTGCTGTCGCCTCACAGCAAGAAGGTCGCTGGTTCGAGCCTCAGCTGGGGCAGTTGGTGTTTCTGTGTGGAGTTTGCATGTTCTCCCTGTGTTCGCGTGGGTTTCCTCCGGGTGCTCCGATTTCCCCCACAGTCCAAAGACATGTAGTACAGGTGAATTGGGTATGCTAAAATGGTCCATAGTGTATGAGTGTGAATGAGAGTGTGTGGATGTTTCCCAGAGATGGGTTGCGGCTGGAAGGGTATCCGCTGTGTAAAACATGTGCTGGATAAGTTGGCATTCCGCTGTGGCGACCCTGGATTAATAAAGGGACTAAGCCAATAAGAAAATGAATGAATCTCACACACACACTCTAGGGACATCAGAGACTTATTGCCCATTTCCACTGAGTGGTATGGTACGGTTCGGTACGATTTTATAGCCGTTTCCAAAAGTCAAAAGGCGTACCGAACCGTACCACTTATTGGTCACCCTTTGGAAAGGGTGCCAAACGGGACAAAGGGTACCAAAGACGGAGCTAGTTGCGCTGCTGAACGCTGTTAGTTTACAGAGATACGTTACTTGCAGAAGCAGGTGAATGAAAACAAAGGAACCGCCATTTTTAAAAACACAGCCGAGACAATACACCATTATATATACATAATAACAAGCCATGGTTCACCCGAGCTCAATCAAAACTTGTTGTCATCTTGATGAACAGCCACAAAGCCAAGAAGAACTAAATTTGCAGTGTCCTGTTGTTGTTTTATGAGGCCGTCTAAAAGTGCGATTAGTTTGACTTTCCCCAGGAAGCTCGCGATCGTGTCTATATTTGAAATAACAAACTTCTTGAGCTTCCAACATCCAATCCTGTCAGAAAAGAAAAGGACAAATGCGAGAGTGAAGTGCAAAAAAACAAAGGAGAAGCCCGACAAAACACAGAAGCAAATTGTTTCAGTAACCTGAATCATGAACAAACTGCCATGTTTATAATCGCCTTTGGACTATCATGAACTCTGAATGATAGAATTACTCTCTAACAGAGGTTACATGTGCTGGTGATGATTACAGACACAGATGAGAGGTTTGCTCTGACTGGGCTAACATTATATGTTGCCTGTTGTTTTTGAACCCAAATAAGGAATAAACGTATGCTATGTGTAGTTTTTTTTTGTAATTGGTAACATCGGAGACTGTAAGGGTCTGTATGTGTTCATATATGCTGCATTAATTTATTTATTTTATATAATTGCAGACGTTACAGTAGGCTATTTCGCACTGATCATTGATCTGCTGTTGTAATCAAATAATGTTCATAGAAAAGTTAGTAATAAACATTTATACACAAGTATTTATGTGTGTAAAGCATCTGTTTTGTAAGAAGTGCTTCTCATATGATATGTGAACGACACGTACAGCTTTAATTTGACATTTCCTTGAGCGAGAATGACGTTGACAAACTTTGTCGTACACCACGCTCACCAAAAGGTTACCCTTGGTAAGAAGTGGAAACGCAAGCCTGATAAAGGTGACTCGTACTGACCCATACCGTGCTGTACTGTACCAGTCAGTGGAAATGGGCGTAATAGGTTTTTTAATGTTTTTTTTTTTTCTAGCCAAATGTTTTTGGTGCTAATAATTTCTAAACAATAACCTGTTGACATTCTTATAAAAATGTTGCGTTATGACTTATACCGTTAGTATGCTGACTCACAAACGTTCATCTCGCACACAAGCATGCTTGCAGTGCAGCTATATTAGTCACATTATAAAGGCTGAAGAGAACATTCCTCTGAGCTTCACCAAGTTCAATGCTGAATGTCAGGGTCACTTGATTGCAGGCGAGCGTGTCCTCGTATAAAATGACTCATGTTAAACTTGAGTAAGCATGTTGAAGACGAGCATTTGTATATCAGAAATGAATGTATACAGCAAACGATGGGTATTTTTTATTAGAAAGAATGCTTGCAGACTCAAACCAGGTTCTTCATGAGCCAAATGTAGCACATATTTTGAAATTCACAGGTGTCTTCCGTTTACTTGTGATTATGAATTGCATTATGGGACCTTGATCTCTGCTCTGTTGAATATTGGTGTTGAAAGTTAAAGTGACTGTTATTGATGTGTAGTAGTTTGAAACAGTATATTGTATAAGAAATAATTAGGGTTGTCAATTGATTAAAAAATTAACTAATTATTCACACTTTTTTGTGATTAATCATGATTAATCACGAAAGTAATTAATCATGATTAATCACGAAAAAAAAAAATCCAAAATTAGATTAGATTAGATTAGATTCAACTTTATTGTCATCACACATGTACAAGTACAGGGAAACGAAATGCAGTTTAGGTCTAACCAGGAGTGCAATAGCAGCAAGTGCAGGATACAGGTATAAGTTATAAAGTGCAGTTATAGAAAAATTATGGTGATATTTACAAATGGATGTACTATGAACATTATATACAGGTTGTGTCAGCTATGAACAGAGATTTACAATAGATGGATAAATGTACAGGTTGCTATTAATAATCAGAAGTGTGCAGATAGATAAACATAATTACAAATGTATATGTACAGTGGATGTGTACATAATTTACAAATGTACATGTGCAGTGGGTATGTACAGTTCAAATAAATGAATCAGTGCAATGAATGAATATGTGCAATTTTTAAATGTGCAAATGTTAAGTAGTGCAGTGATTATGATGAGTCTGAGTTATGAGGAGAGGAGAGTGGGGTGTGTATTAGGGGGGCAAAAAGTCAGTGGGGAGCAGAGTTCAAGAGGGAGACAGCTCTGGGGAAGAAGCTGTTCTTTAGTCTGCTGGTTTTTGTCCGGGGGAGCCTGAAGCGCCTGCCAGAAGGCAGGAGAGAAAACAGTCTGTGAGCAGGGTGAGAGGAATCTTTAAGAATACTGCGTGCTCGGCGCAGACAGTGTTTCCTCTGGATGTCCTCTATGGCTGGCAGTGTGGTCCCTGTGATGCGTTGGGCAGTTTTCACCACCCGCTGCAGTGCCTTACGCTCCACAACAGAGCAGCTTCCATACCAGACTGTGACACAGTTCGTCAGGATGCTTTCTATTGTGCAGCGGTAGAAGTTCACCAAGACGGCTGATGACAGCTGGTTCTTCTTAAGTTGCCTTAGGAAAAAATGGCGCTGGTGAGCCTTCTTGACCAGGCTGGAGGTGTTGGTGGTCCAGGAAAGGTCCTTGGAGATGTGGGTCCCCAAGAACTTGAAGGATGATACAGGCTCGACGGCCATCCCATTGATGTGGATGGGATCATGTGAGCCTGTTCGTCCCTTCCTGAAGTCCACAATGAGCTCCTTGGTCTTGTCGGTGTTAAGGAGCAGATTATTGTTGGTGCACCACGTGGCCAGATACTGTATCTCCTCCCTGTAGGCAGTCTCATCATTGTTGCTGATAAGTTGGCGGTTCATTCCACTGTGGCAACCCCAGATTAATAAAGGAACTAAGCCGAAAATGAATGAATAATAATAATAATAATAATAATAATAATAATAATAATAACAACAATTGTAATAATAATATTAGAGTTTCACAATTTTCTAGCCTCTCTTATAAAAAAGTGCATTTGAAAATTCATGGATATAACAAAAATAGAAAAAATAGTATTAAAATCAATCCTAATATGGGTCGCTGTTGGTGCTTCACAGCGTATTGTTGGTCATGTTTTCTTTCAAGTATAACAAGGTACAAGATGTAGAATAAAAGTTGCTTGTAAAAATGTTTTCTCTATTTAAAAACAATACAGTAGTGAAAGATGACTTTGCTTATGTCAGATCGTGTGTTTTCTTGCACAGCTGGATGTTGGACTCATGAAAATATTTGCTAGCATTGGACAAAAACTCATTAGCTAAAGTTACACCTTAAGCTTACATCTTAAAGCTTTTTTGACTGCTATGCCAATTTATGATGGCATAGCAGTCAAAATAAGACAAATGGGTTCATGTACGTATGGGAAGAATTCTGGACCTTTGTCAGTAAGGGGTCTTTCGAACGAACACCCCCTGCCTACGGGCCTGCAAATGTTGACACTACCATTCGAATGTCTCAACATGCCCAGCAAACATGCCAGTGTGGGCCCACTGTGGGTAAGTGTGGGTTTACTGTGGGACACTGTGGGCACGACAATCCCACAGAAAAACACATATGGGCCCCATGTGGGGTAGCCCATGAAGGCCCCACAAATATTTTCCCCTTTGGGGCCCACATGGGTTTTTCACTGTGGGCTTGCCCACAAAAAACCCATGTGGGCCCCATATGGGTCAGCCTATGTGGGGCCCATTGGATTTTTCCTTTTTCACTGTGGGCCGACTGTGTGACCCACACTGTGGGGCACTTGTGGGGCCCCTTTGGGACAGAGCAAGTTAGCCCACAGTCAGCCCACACTTTTGGGCTGTCCCAATGGGGGCCCACACATGCCCCATAGTGTGGGTCCCACACGTGCCCCACATTTCACGCCGGTATCTGGGCCCACACTTGCATGAAGTGTGGGGCACGTGTGGAACCCCTTGGGGACAGCCCAAAAGTGTGGGCTGACTGTGGGCTTACCCGCTCTGATTAGTGTGGGATAGCCCACAATCAGCCCACACTTTTGGGCTGTCCCAATGGGGGCCCACACATGCCCCATAGTGTGGGTCCCACACGTGCCCCACATTTCACGCCGGTATCTGGGCCCACACTTGCATGAAGTGTGAGGCATGTGTGGAACCCCTTGGGGACAGCCCAAAAGTGTGGGCTGACTGTGGGCTTACCCGCTCTGATTAGTGTGGAATAGCCCACAATCAGCCCACACTTTTGGGCTGTCCCAATGGGGGCACACACATGCCCCATAGTGTGGGGCCCACAAGTGCCCCACATTTCACGCCGGTATTTGGGCCCACAGTGTGCTGCCCACATGGGTCCCTTAGGGGCTCCAAAGTAGCATGTTTGCTGGGATACTTATCAGACATTTTCCAGTGTTTTATTGTCCACCAACGTTGATGATAATATATTCGGTTATTGAATTGGTTAAAAAAAGATAAATATCTAGACTCCACAGTTTAAGAGTTGTGTTCATTGCTACATCCATATTTACTGACAGGAGTGGTGAAGATTTATGAGGTGTTGATGAGCGAGGGAGATGGCGTCAGTCCCAGAGAACACATTTGCAAATTCTTGGCAAAAGCCCACCAACTCCAGTGATAGTTACCACAAGATGGAGCTAAAGGATTAAAATAAGACAAGAAGACCGCGTGCCTGAAAAAAGTTTTCTTTTTTAGCCACAAGGTCGGAATTATTATTTATTAGCTATAGTGTCTGACCCTCTTGAAAACACGTTAAAAGCTTATTCAAACACTAATGTTGAAGAATAAGTACATATGTTTCACTTGGGGCTTCAAATGTTTCAGTAATCACTGGCTATTTTCAACTGGCAGCTTAGAAAAAAAAACTTGCAAGCTATAATTGTTCACCTGGGGAGGTAAACAGTGGCAGTACGAAAAGAATAGGTTATTTTTAGCTTTCTGACATCACAAACGTGTTAGCATTTCATACTATTCAATAACCACACAAAAAAAGCTTATTTAGATTTAAAAACAACTCAATTTTTATGGAGGTAATTTATAAATGAAATTCAATAGCAGAAACATCTTTCATTTCATTCTGCATTCAATGGACACTTGTTAAATTAAGAATATCCGTGTTCTCCTGTGTATGTGCTCATTTAAGATTAGCATCATATGGTGCTTTTATATTAAGGCTACATGGGTGCAACAGTAAAAGAGCGCATTTTAGCATTTCAGATGTTCCTTCTCATTAAGAGTGGAATGAAAATGATGTGTTGAAGTGGAATGTGGTATGGAGCGCCTCTCACCTCTGCTCTACATCCAGAAAGCCACCACATGTAGAGCTGCCATTGGACACAACCCTAGCCCATTCTTTTGTCAGAAACAGATATCTTCATACCTACTACATCTAGTGAAGGTATTGAAAACAGAATGCACTTGGCACCCCGTTTGCCCTCCAGGCCCTTTAACATGTAATAGCCCAGACCAGGTGCTGATCATCTGTCTGTCCACTCGGCAATCCGGACGAGGAACAATAGAAAGACTTTCCTTTTACTACCTTCGCTTCCTTTGGAACAAACAGACAAGCTTCAGAAGACGTCAGCTTTAATTGTATGCAAAAGTTTATTGAATGACAACATTAATCCATTTCACAGACAAACACACAAATAAAATAGATCCCATTTTACAAACATATAATTGCATAAAAAAGTTAACCTATACCACAGCTTTTTGACATAAATGAATAATATATATATAATGCTACCTTCAATGCCCTTAATTTTTTAATCCCTGTACAAAAATAGCTCTCTGTAAGTAGTATAAAGTTATATAAAACAATTAAATAGTGATATCTTTGACCATGTTCTTTTCAAATATACATATACTCGCAATAATAATATTATTAAAAGGAAATAGATTGCACATATCTCTATACAAATAACAGCAATAACAATCTTCAAGTAAGTTCGAGTACAATCCTTGTGGACTGGCACAGACAGTTCATATAATCAATTCAAGCAGGCGATCATCCTGCTTACAGTGTCCAAACATGCGACTCCAAATTAGAAACACCCTCATTGGCATCTTCAAAGTCTCTCTCTGTGTGTGTATTCCATTGTAGAATCTTGATTCTTTCCCTGTTAAGACTTTCAGGAGACAGTGACACTGGTCTAGCACAACTAATCCCACCGACTTGATCACCAGGACGGCAGTCCCAAAAGAGAAAGTTCTGCTTATCCCTGAGGCCAGTCCACTTCAGTGCAATGATATCTTGCTCATATCCAAGGCACACTTGTTCAGTTGCTCCATTTGCATCCCTGCTGCTGTTGTTTCTTTGCTTCTCTTTGTGGAGTTCCCCACTGAGGGCAGCCTTCAGGAGACTGGATTGCTCTTCCAGCTGCTGTGCTTGGACAAGAATGTGCTGGAGAACTCTTGGCAGGAGTCTGAGGCATTTGCAGAATTTCATTGTTGGCTGGCGAGCCTCTGTCGCCGCGTCCCCAGGTGCTCCCACCCCGTACGCTCACGTTCGTCTGAGCAGTGCTTCCAGCTTGTGCAGCCGCGATTGAGAGTTTGAGCTGCTCCACACCATTCTCATCCCACTGCCATTCTTCCGCAGTCTCATTACTTTCTCTGGAACGGACCTTCGTCGCCGGCCATACCCGTAGGGATTGATCTTGTCAACGGGTGCATTCCCGATCTTGAGTTTGTTGTTGAGGTCATGGAGACGGTGTGCCAGCACATGCACCGTACAGGTGCCAAGCGAGCAGCCTGATCTCCTGGACTGGTTGATGGAGTTCTTGGAGCGTTTTGCTCTAATGCTGATGTCACTGCTGGAAAAGCAGACAAAAGAAGATGTTAATGCCTGGCCGGTGTTTCTGAGCAATGCGTTTAAGTTTAATGTTCTAATAGAAAATGGTGAATTGAGTTGCATTTTTTCTTACCTGGAATGTGGCCTCAAGTTGTCCTTGACATCGTCTGGTCTGACGAACTGCCTGTTCTCTAAAGTCTTCAGTGCAGAAAGACTCAAATCCCTTTTTGATCTCTGAAGCCGAATGCTGAGTATCAAATAAAGGAAAGCATTTCGTTAGCAAACTTTTCAAGCAACAGTGAACATCGGTACTAAATCAAATTGTGACTTGAGCGCTTACCTTCTTTTCAGGTCATGTTTCGCACTGTCCACACTGGGTGCAACGGCAGCCAGGAGGCAGCAGCAGAAGATTGACTGCAGGATCAGTTGCATCTTGATTGAAATCTTCAAGGAAAAAAGCAAATGAGTAGTCTGTTAGACATCAACCTTCAATCACCTGCATGCAACTCCCCAACTCTGTGCCAACCATGCTTTGCTCAGGCTTGCACAAGAGTCCAAAATCCAAGCTATTTACACTCTCATCATGCATTTATTTACTATGTCAAGCTGAGGTTGCACTTTCTATGAATAGGTAAACTTGCAGCTATGCTTAAGGTCTCCGATAAGCACTAAAATGATGTATAAAACTGTTGATTTTTATGAAGCTTCCAACTACATCAGGCACAAATTCTCTTTTTAACAAGATTACAGTTACACTTGCCTAGCTAACATGTGTAAAACTGGGTCTCGGATTTCTTACGTAACTACAGATAACCTGTGCATCGAACCCGAGCAAGTGACAGAAAGGCATATTTAGAAATGCATACCTGTGTTGAAGTACTCTTGGGATGGCTTCGGAAGTCTGTGTGGAAAGTAATCCAGAGGCGCTTGACTTGCTGTTAATGCTGGTGCAGCGGTGATACTCTTCTAATAGTCTGACTCTCCAGAGCAGGCGTGAGTGCATTTATACTGCTGGGAGATGGGAGGGGCCGGGGCTGACACACTCTCTCATCCCAGGACTTCCTCTCTGTTGCTCAAGCTGAAAATCTCAATTAAAGCACACAGAGAATGAGAAAATGAAACTGAGAATGATGGCTTATTGATGTAATTGCTTAATCAATTTTTTTCTGATGAAAACAATAAACCACTGCCAGTAATTATGGGGAATTCCTTGTGATATGCCAACATTACTGTAAATTGGGGGGTTTTCAATAGCATTGTTGATTATTTTTGTATTTGGGTGTTGCCTGGGGGTATGGCAATGATCTGTATGCTCTTAAAAGATAAAAAATGACAAGTATTAACTTGTTTGACGTAAAATTATTATTGTTAAGTACAAATCATGGCCAATGCAGATGCAATAAAACACAATATAAAAAAAAAGAATTATTAAAGCATGTTTAACTGTTTTAACTAGTACTGAGTGAGCTTTTGGTAACACTTTTCAACAAAAACCTACTGATTGACATCAGTTAATGCTTTAATTAATACTAACTACCAATGAGCTATACATTTGTGACTGTATTTATTATAATGAACTTATACACTGAAAACTGAACTGACACTGTTTCAATTCACTATAAACTTCCATGTGAAGCTGCTTTGACACAATTTACATTGTATAAGCGCTATACAAATAAAGATGAATTGAATTGAATTTATTCATATTTGTTCATTTTAGTTAATAAATATGCAGTTTTGTTGATTGTTAGTTCATGTTAGCTCATTTTTAAAATGGATTAAGGGATTTATTTCTGGAAAATAATAAACCATTGCCAGTACTTGGGAATACTTTGGAAAATGCCATTATTAGAGAGAATTTTGCTTATTTTCTGATTATTTACAGAAATAATCTGTGTGCTCTTAAAAGATAAAAAGACAAATGTTTAACTTGTTTGAGGTTAAATTTATATTATAATAATGCAGAAAATGAATATTAATATCCTAATAAAGCAACATGTAACACGATAACAACGTAATATAATAATTTAATAAAGCAGTTATTACTAAAACTAATTTAACACAAAGTATCATGAAAAAAACTACTAAGTGAGCTTTTGATAACACTTTACAGCGATGACCTACAGTTGCAATCAGAATTATTCAACCCCCTGATTTATTGGCCCCCCTGGTTTATTTTTTCCCCAATTTCTGTTTAACAGAGAGAAGATTTTTTCTAAACATAAGTTTTAATAACTCATCTCTAATAACTGATTTATTTGATCTCTGCCATGATGACTGTAAATAATATTTGACTAGATATTTTTCAAGACACAAATACAGCTATACAGCTTAAAGTGACATTTAAAGGCTTAACTAGGTTAATTAGGTTAACTAGGCAGGTTAGGGTAATAAGGCAAGTTATTGTATAATGATGGTTTGTTATCTAGACTATGGAAAAAATAAATAGCTTAAAGGGGTTAATAATTTTGATCTTAAAATGAGTTTTAAAAATTAAAAACTGCTTTTATTCTAGCCAAAATAAAACAAATAAGACTTTCTCCAGAAGAAAAAAATATTATCAGACATTCTGTGAAAATTTCCTTGTTCTGTTAAACATCATTTGGGAAATATTTAAAAAAAGAAAAAAAAATTCAAAGGGGGTTCAATAATTCTGATTGCAACTGTATTAGTTAACATCAGTTAATACTTTATTATTAACTACCAATAAGATACAGTGTATATGTAGTAATATATATATGCAGTTGTTCATTGCTATGTTAGATTATTTACAAATTATATTTACTATTACATTTATTAAAGTCAAAAGTTCATATCGAGGTCAACTAAGACAAAAAAGTTTCATGATAATTAATGCAATTAACTAATGTTTTAGATTTTTTCAAATAAAGTGAAATATATAGATCATGACAACACTGAATTTAACTAAGCTTATGTTCATTAAGCTGATATTGATAGTGTTTTCTATGTAAAAGGGTAAAACTGCCTATTCCTGAATATGTAAACACAGATAAAGAGATTTACACTTTAGCGAGAATGCCTACTGACCTTCACCTAATTTCACTTTATACTACATTCAATTACTTAAAAATAAGCAAATCAAGTTAATACGTGCATTTGGTTTTTCAACAGCCAACATTTATTAAATGAATGTCATCTGTTCATGTTAATTACTGCAGCCCTGATTTGTCCTTATATGGAAAGTCAAAGATTGCTCAACATCCACACACTGACACCATCCAGTTGTTTGCCTCTCAGTCCATATATGGTAAATATTGTTCGCTAAACCAATATGTCATAGCCATCAGAAGGTTTGCTGACATTTGATCAGGTAAGATGAGAGAACCCATAGTGGCAGCTTGGAGTTAGCTTTATGTGTTTTAAACTTTCAGGAATGCTAGCATTACAATGAGTCACTAAACACTATGATGGGGCTGAGCTTTCAGCTACTTAACAGGAATTTACTGTTGTTGTTGTTATTTTGGGGTTCACTGAGGTGAGAAACGATCAGAAGTTCACTTAGTTCACTGACAAAAATGAGCTTGGTATTTTTGTAGTACCTTTGTATATTTATTTATACCTAAGTATCATTTATGGTACATGTCAGGGTGTATTATCTGCATTTTTTTTCCAAGTTAAAGTGATAGTTCATCCAAAACTGAAAATTCTATCATCGTTTACTCATCACTTGTGACAAACCTGTTTGAGTTTCTTTCTTCTGCTGAACACAAAAGAAGACATTTTGAAAAATGTTTGAAACTTGTAAGCATCGACTTCATATTTGTTTTTTCTACTATGAAAGTGACAGACTGACAAAACATAAACTTGCGTTTCCTTGTGAAATCAGGCTGGTTTGACCCACTTGAGAGAATAAATGGTGAGTAAATGTTCATTTTGGGGTGAACTATCTCTTTAAGCTTTTGATCTATATTGCAACGGTTTATTCTGATGGCTATTTTTAAATTTACTTTTCTTAAATGTTTTAGTTTTGTTTCTAGTTCAAAATATTAAAATATTCTTAAATCAAAAATCTAGACAAGTAAAAATATTGTTTTGTTTTCAGAGATAGTAAGTCAAAATTAAGTGGATTTCCCCCTTAAAACAGGCCAAAAAATCTGCCAATGTGGTAAGAAATCATATTTTTTGGATATAATGTTTTTTTTTTATTAATTACTAACCTTCATATAATTCCAAACATTTGTTTGTCTTCGAAACTCAAATTAAGATATTTTAGGTGAAATGTGAGAGCTCCCCCATCCTAGACAGCAATAAACTTGCGACAGACCGCAACTTGTCCAGAAAAAAAACAACTAAAATAATCTAAAATAACAACTTTATTCAACAGTTTCTTCTTCTCTCTATCAGTATATTGCACGCTTTCATGAGAGCACTGTGCATTTTCACTTTTGGGTGAACAAACCCTGGTACCTTTGAAGTACATCTCACTTTCCCTATTGGCAGATTGCTTTTCTTATTTTAAGGCTAAAAACTCATTCATTCACTCATTATTCTGAAAACAAAACAATACTTTTTACTTGTCTAAAAAATGTTTCTTAATTTACGAATTTTTAGATATTTGGACTAGAAAAAAACTCAAACAAGTAAAAGAAGCATTTTGTTTGCAGTTTACATTTCAAAGATGGTGCCAAACGTGCACTAAAAGTGGTACTTTCGCTCGTAATCATATGGGGAACCACCTTAACCACCCAACAACAACCACAAACAAGTAAAGAATCATTTAGTGCTAACTTGGTTCCACTATGCTTACAAGCCAAAGAAACTACAAAGAACCACTAAGAGCCAATTTTTTCATTCATTAATTTTGCTTTGGTTTACTTTCTGATTTATCAGAGGTCGCCACAGCTATTTTAACTATTCCAGCATATGTTTTACGCAGCGGATGCCCTTCTAGCTGCAACCCAGTACTGGAAAACACCCATCCACCCTCATTCTCACACACACTCATACACTATACGTCCGATTTAGTTTATTCAATTAGTGCATGTCTTTGGACTTGTGGGGGAAACCAGAACACCCAGAGGAAACCTACACCAACAAAAAGAGAACATGCAAACTCCAAACAAACTCCAACTGGCCCAGCCAGCGAGGACTCAAACCAGAACCTTCCTGCTGTGAGGCAACAGTGCTAACCACTGAGCCACCATGCTTCCCTACCAATGTATTTGTTTGTGTATTACCATTACCTATTTTTTTAAGCAACAAGCCACCCCTTTTGCATTCAATTAATTTCATAGGTAAAATTCAAATAAATTCAGTACACCATTTTGTTTGTTGTAACACATACTCAAGTAACACAGTGTTAAAAGCTTTTCGTTGAATTATGAGCATTACTTCTATAAGCCATGTCAATTGGTCTGTAGTTTTTTTTAAATATATATTTGTTTTTGTTCTGAATATTAAGATGAAGTGTGTTACCCTTCTATGTTTACTAAAAAAAAATAATGAGACTAAATTGTGGTCATAGCACTTTCAAAAAGGTGCAAATCAACCAATAACCAACATGTTCTAAAACCTGCTTGAACAGTTGGTATGACAAGGGTAGGAAACTTGACATACAGCAAGTATAGTGACACAAAATAACATCTACAGTAACTTTTTAACCTTATAGTAGTTTCCATTTTTTGGCACATTATATTTGTGTATAACCACCATTTTAGCACTGGTTAACAAAAAAAGATGGTGATTTTGTGGTTATCATGGTTTACAACTACAAATTATGTTTGTTTTTAATTGTATGTTGTAAAACATGGCTAATATTTGCAAGGGTCTGTCTTACCCCTGCTGAAAAATCCAGCTTAAACCAGCCTAAGCTGGTTGGATGGTTTCAGCTGTTCGACCAGTCTGGTTTTACAGGGGGTTTTGGCCATTTCCAGGCTGGTTTCCTGCCATTTGCAGCCTGGTCTTAGCTGGTCAGGCTGGGAGTTGACCAGCTAAAACCAGCTTGGCTAGCCAAAACCAGCTATGTCCAGCTTAAACCAGGCTGGTCAAGCTGGTTTTAGCCGGTCATTTTCCAGCCTGACCAGCTAAGACCAGGCCAGAAATGGCCAAACCCCCTCTAAAACCAGGCTGGTCGCCCAGCTAAAAGCTTAGGTTGGTTTAAGCAGTTTTTTTTCCAGCAGGTACTGTATCCCAAACAAACCAAAAATGTTAAATGGAGTGGTGAACTGATAAAAAAATCGATCATTATGACAAAATATTGCTTTGTAACATTTTCTCGGTTGTAGCATAGCAAAAACAACAACGACAACAACAAAACGACGATTAATAAAAAATATTGGCTATACCCACTAAACCACGTTTACATTAAGAAAAGTTAAGTCAATGAATTAATTACTACAAACATTAACATGACATACACCACGTCGAGTCTAACGAAGACCTCTTCAATGTATCCTAACTCGCATTAAGTTGTTTATTATTACTAGCGCAAGTGAATGCAGGACCCACGCCCATGCACGGACAGCCGCCAGTCCGCGCATGCGCACTGGCTCCCTCTGTGTCAAACATGGCTGTGCTTTTGAAGAAAGAAAAATGCTGAATTGTTCTGCAGATTTTCGCCAAAAGAGGAAACCATGGCTAGACTGGCTGATTATTTCATAGTGGTAGGATGCGACCAGGAGAAGGCTGGTAAGTTGCGGTGTGTGTGTTTGTGTGGAGGAGTGTTGTGATTTATTTAGGCCGTTAGCAACAACTACTATGCTTCTGCTGTGCTTCAACAGATTAATGGATGGGTTTCACTTTCTTTGACCTGCTGTAATCCGTATCAATAGGAATTATGTGTCGGCTTTAGCAGGGAACAACACTGAGTATTACAGTATGTGTATTAAATATTACGCGCTTGTCTAAATGGGAGGTTTTAAAAGATTGCTATTGTTTTACTACGTGTGTTCAGCACTACTACAGATGTTTTCATAGTGTGTTTTTATGTGACGTGAGTGTTGAACAACATCTTCTAAAGTAAATCTCAGCACACACACACACCTACTGTATTAGTCGCGTGTACATGTAAACAGTGGAAATAAAGCGCGCTTTGACTCATGCGGTTACTATTTGTTTCCAAACCGCACGCATTGATCTCTAAATGCCGATTTAAGCGCCCATTCTGCATTGATTTACACTTTTAGCCACGGGGTTTGGGTCGGTAGAGATTGGTCCGGTTTTCTCTGGATGTGTATGTGCGGAAAGCTCTTCCTGTGTTGTGGAAAGCGGATGCAGAGGAAACAGGACTTGACGTGTCTGGATGTGTGCGTAATGTTGTGGACTGGGGTCTACAGGTGCTTCACTACAGCACATGACCATGTTTACGTTTGCAAATGGTAAAGGAAAGAGAAGTTCTATTATAATATGTTCACATTACACTTATTCAACCTTTTAGTTGTCAGAAAAAAATGTTTTCTTTAAAAGCTTTCATGTCGAAAGTTAATGGAGCATTCTCTTCATTCCGACCTGTGATTTAAAGGGATAGTTCACCCAAAACAATAATTTGTCATCATTTACCCACCCTGTACTTGTTTCAAACTTTTATGAGTTTTTTTATGAGTATATTGGGTATATGAGTGTATGAGTATTCTTTTGATAAACGTAAAAGAATATATTTTGAAGAAAGCTTTCTATGGAAGTCAATGGTTACAGGTTTTTAGCTTTCTTTAGAAGCTTAAGAGAATAAATAAACTCATAAAGATGTGAATCCACTTGAGGGAGATGAATAATTAGTGCATTTCCATGTATGCCTTTAAAGGGATAGTTAAATTATAGTGTTTATATTAAACGCTGGAAATGTATTCATTCATAAATTAGGTGACTTGTTTCCATCAAGGCGGTTCATTCCGCCGTGGTGACCACTGATAAATAAAGAGACTAAGCCAAACGCAAATGATTGATTGAATGAATGAATGAATGTTTTCATCAAAAAGATTTCTATTGCTTCAGCATTTTTGTAATGGTTCATAAAATGTAATTCAATGGCTATTGACATTTTCAGTGTCAAAAAACAAAACAAAAAATGAAAGTAAAACAAAATTAAAAAGATTAACCATAAAATTACTATTTTTTTTTATAATTTATTATCCCTTTACCCATTTTAAACTTTGTTTTTTTTTCTGTTAAACACAATAAAATGTATTTTGAAGAAAGCTGAAAACCTGAAACCACTCACCTCCACACTCTCAGAAATAAAGGTACACAATGTTAAAATGTTCATATTAATACCTCAAGGGTACATATTAGAACGTAAAAAGTACAAAAGTGTTCCTCTTAAAATTTGTAGGTACTAATATATACTTTTGAGGTACCAATATTGACCCTTTAAGTACAAATTTGTACCTTTTGAAAAGGTACCACCCCAGCGACAGCTCGCGTACCTTTATTTCTGAGAGTGCATAGTAGAAAAGTAAATACAATAGAAGTCAGTGGTTACAGGTTTTCAGCTTTCTTCAAAATATCTTCTATTGTGTTTAGCAGAAAATCTCATTTTTTGTGCGAACTATCCCTTTAGCACTCGTGGCACTTCTTTTAATATCAGAATTCAGGATTAGCAAAAGAGCAATTTTGATGAACATGCATCTATGTAAATGAATAGTTTGTGCTATTGAACTGCTTATGATGAATCACCAAAATCAGAATCAGAATCAGAAAGAGCTTTATTGCCAGGTATGTTCACACATACGAGGAATTTGTTGTCGTGACAGAGCTTCTACAGTGCAACAGAATTACAGAGACAGGACTAAAAAACAGATAATAAATATATTTTAAAAGGACCACAGTTTCAGATAAAAAACCTTAAATGTTCTGCTGAAGAAAATAAGTCATTTCTTTGTTGAATAGCCTGAAGGAGAGTATATTAATAGCAAAATCCTATTTTTGGGTCATCATCACTTCTTTTAATGAGGAAACTCCGTAACTGTGTCAAAAAGCAAATCTTTAAAGCTCTACAGCCTTCTTACAAGGCTTTTCCTATAAACTAACTAACTATATCTACAACTGAAGTCAGAATTATTAGCCTCCCTTTGAATTTTTTATTTTTTTTTTATATTTACCAAATGATGTTTAACAGAGCGAGAGCAAGGACATTTTCACAGTTTGTCTGATAGTATTTTTTCTTCTGGAGAAAGTCTTATTTGTTTTATTTTGGCTAGAATAAAAGCAGTTTTAATTTTTTTTATGTACCATTTTAAGGTCAAAATTATTAGCCCCTTTAAGCTATATATTTTTTTGATAGTCTACAGAACAAACCATCATTATACAATAACTTGCCTAATTACCCTTACCTGCCTAGTTAACCTAATAAACCTAATTAAGCTTTAAATGTCACTTTAAGCTGTATAGAAGTGTCTTGATAAATATCTAGTCAAATATTATTTACTGTCATCATGGCAAATATAAAATAAATCAGTTATTAGAAATCAGTTATTAAAACTATTATGTTTAGAAATGTGTTGA
>CAIGQZ010034999.1:7490193-7508812 GCA_903798205.1 Danio tinwini | reverse complement strand
ATATATTTTTTATTTATTTATTTATTTATTTATTTATTTAAATGAAATTTGACACTTAGATGTGAAGTGGAAGACTTTAGTTGATGTTCTGATAGTCTCTTTCTCTCTTTGTGAAATCAATTTGGCATGCCATATCTCATGCATCACTGGGGGGCAGAACTGAGCATGTTGTTTTCCCCTATCATTTATTTCCAGGGAGAACTTCATGGGTTTATACTTGCAGTGCAGCAGCAGAGGACACATATTTCTGTAAGATCTGAGGCTGGGTAAGTGCTTCAATAAGATTACTATTTACTACAATGCAATGTACATATTTCTTGATCTCAAGCAATTGTTACAATGTTTATTTTTATCATACATTTGATTGGTTAAAAGTTGTTGTGTTGCCATGTATTACTGTTACTCTTTTCAATTATCTAATAATGAGACAGAACAGCATCAAATTTGTTTAAAAATACGAATGTAGGAAATACTCACTGATCATTTCTGCTACGCCCCAGGCCTGAGCATACAGCAAATGATGCGAAGACTCCAGACACCCATTGCGAAGCAGCTCTCTAGTCCATGTTTGGGAAAGGGTGAGACTTTATGATTTCCCTCTCTTCATATTCTCCTTCAAGAATTTTTTTTATGTGATTTTTTTTTCATTGCAACACTTTTTTTTATCAAATAATTGTTCACTGCAGAAATTGTGTCCGATTCTACCAAATGAGAGAAACAGTGAATGTTATCAGCATCCTAAGAAGAAACATTAGCATTTTCTTTAGCAAATGCTTTATCCAAATCACTGCTTAATTCATCATAAGGAGATAGTGATAGCAATATGATTTAATTGCACAAGAACAAGCTAGATGTAGGAATGACACAGTAAAACTACAATGAAGTAGTTTCATAAGAGAAAAGCTACTGTAGCAGTTTTAGATTAGGATTAGTACAAACATTGGTCCTGTGATTCCTATCTGCACCTCAGCCACAGATTGCCCTCCAACTATATTAACAAAGTTTTTATCTCGTACTCATTTCCTTAGGAAATATTTGATTTGCACTAAAGATTAAATCTTGCTCTGTTCTCATGCATGGTAGTCTTACATACTTCAGCAAGCACGAATAGATATTACTGTGTATATTATATGATTAATTCCAGAATTGTGGGCACATTTCAAGCATTTTCTATAAACATTTTTTTAACTGCAATGACATAAAACAAATGTACATATTATAGGAAACCTAATACATTGTTAATGTAAATAATGCAGAATTCTTAAATGGTAAAGGGAACATTTGACTGTGTTATTATATTTTATAACTTACTGTTAAACTTTTCAAACCACTAACAGAGTTCACAATAACAGAGCTGACATTTTCCATAACTTTGTGCTTTAGCTCAAGATGCTAACCTCAAACTGGATACAGCATGGCATTTCTAAAACTTAATACTATGTATTTTCATTATATTATTGTTTTAAAAAAAGTGAAGAAGAAATAAACAGTAACAGAGCTGACAATCACAGCAACAGAGTTGACCTAATCACAGTAACAGAGTTGACAAAATTAATCAACGGTTGGTGTAATCATTTAGGCCCAATCCCAATTCTATTTTTGTACCCCTTTCCCTTGGCCCTTAAAACCGAGTGTGAAGAGGAAGGGCTTCAATATTTACCCTTAAGAATTGGGACAGCACTATAGCACCTGCACATGTCATCATATGTCATCGAGATCTCATGCTTCATCAGACGATGGTGACTGCTGTAGTTATTCCAGTTGTGTTATTTTTTGGTATTTATTCTCAGCAACTAGACTTTTCTGACAGGGTATTCGAGTGTCATTGAGTGTCACAATGTTGTGGGACTGCTGTACAGGAGTTATTATTATGGATTATAGATGGTGAAATTTTGCTGTTTTTATTCTAGCTATTTTTAAAAAAAGCATAACGGTAAAACACGAACGCGGTTATGAATATATTAAAACATGTGCTTGTTTGTTGTAAAAATTCATAATAATGACAAAAATCTCCTGATTTCCGGGTGCAGCTATGCAACCGTTGTAGCTGGTGTATTTTGGGAAATTTTCTTACCCTTGGTTTTGAGTGTGGTCCTGAAAAATCTCAGGTCAAAGGGGTATCTACCCCTTCCCCTTAGCCCTACGCCTTCAAGCTAATGAGAATTGGGACATCCCTACCTCTTCATGTGAACGTGCAAAACGAGGGGTAAGGGTAAGGGCTAAGGGGTAAAATTGGGATGGGGCCTTAGTCCAAATTAACGAGTGAAGAATAATTACATGCCTCAATGCCTTTTAGAGTTTCCTGCTATAGGAAGTGACAGTCACATGCTTTTTTGATCATGGAGACACAAAATGTGTTCGTAATACTGGAATTACCCACATACACATCAATTACAGTATATACAAATACCAACACTATCCCACGGCAATTCATAATTTTTAGTCTCTATTTCAGAGGTTGCCATAGTGGAATGAACTGCCAACTATTCCAGCATATGTTTTACACAGCGGAAACCCTTCCAGCCGAAACCTAGTACTGGGAAACACCCATACACACTCATTCACACACACTCATACACTACGGCCAATTTAGTTTATTCAATTCACCTATAGCTCATGTCTTTGGCAGGGCTGCCAACTGTCACGCATTCGGCGTGAGACTCATGCAATTGGCAGTATTCTCATGGCAAAAATCCACTTTCTCATGCATGCCGCACATACCCAACTTATGATCGCCACAAGACCCCCCCACCCCCCTGCTCACAATCGCCTCGCCACTCCAAACCCCCATCATACCCGGTCTTCACTTTTTTGGGCAACAATAACTGTACAAACCGATAAATTTTGGAGGCATGGGAATTCTCACTCCGAGCTATAACCAAAAGTTGGCAGCTCTATCTTTGTACTGTGGGGGAAATCGGAGCATCTGGAGAAACCCTACGACAACACGGGGAGAACATGCAAACTCCACAAGGAAATGCCGCCTGGAAATTTTTGATTTAGTGGCTAATTCATATGATCTCATTCATACATTTTAGTACGATTTGCTCATCCCCCAATGACAGTTGAGTGTAGGGGTGGGGTTTGGTGCCACGCCTTTTAAAAATCTTACATTTTTATACAACTGAACTCGCATGAATTTGTACGTATGAATTTGTTTGAATCAGCATAAAATAGTTACTTTTTCTCGTGAGATCAGACTGACAAATACCATATATATTTACACTTTCATATTATACACACTAAAATATCCTAAGTAAGGATAAGTCATGGCCTAACAAACAAATGGCGTTCCTTTATTCAATTCTTTTACTTTTTTGACGCTTTGCTATTAGCTTGATGCTCAAATGCTAATATAAAACCTTATTTCGTGCAGTCAGCGCTTCAACAAACAGACCCACAGGTGCAAGAAAACAGAGTGGTAGCCATTCATTATTTACACAAGCATTTACAGCCTCAGTGTACTGTAGCAAGGCACTCGAACAGACTTGCACAGCTTATGTTACAGATCGTGGCTCAGCAGCTGAGGTTTAGCTCATATACTCATCAACCCTGAAGCTGAAGCCATTAAGACCTGCCCGTACTACATTAATCTCTCATAAAGCTTTGCACCACACAGACTCTCAAATCCTTGAGTCACATGATCCAGAAGTCACTGTGATCGATACGAGGGAGAGATGGAGAGATATTCAAGCTGCACCTTAATTCCGTCCTGACAAATCCACTTCCAGTTCCTCCCCCCAGCCCCCATCCCAGCAGCCTGAAATAATACCCAACACATCACTAGGATTGTAGCTCGTCCACGTGACCTGTCTCCAAGTTTCAGGTCAGGCTGCCACGCACACTTGGTCTGACAGCATTGGTTGGGTGGGTTTTTGCAGTTGGAGCTCCAGATAAAAGCAACGATTACCGAAACATAAAAGAACAACAGGTAAACCCTTTGCTTTTACAGTCTATATTAGGCCATGTGCAGAAGTGGATCATGCTGTGTTTGAGAATACAATGAGCGAGATGGTTTGTTTGCTCAATGGTTTCATATGGATGTGATACAAATAGATGTTGGGCATGCTTTTGGGGCAACACAAACAGCTCCCTTTCTGTCAACACTCAGATGTAAGCTCTGAGGTAAGCGAGGGGTGTCAGATTCAGGGGGTGATTACCTCAGGACTTTTAGTGACATGGTGCTCCATGTAGGACTGTTTATCTGGGGCTGAAATGACATGTGCCTAAAAGCAAGGTCAATGCTGGGATTAGATGGGCTGTTCTGGGGGGTGCGGGATAGCTGGAGCTATCAGAGGAGATGCTCTTTTTGGCCACAGATTCCATTAACGCTGTGTTTCGGAGATCAGCTCGGGGATTTATGGGGTGGATTTTAGGGGGAGCGAGTGATGTAGTAAAGCTTAAAGAGTTGAGGAACCCAGGTTTGTATGTATGTATGCATGTGATGGGGATGGATTGCGCAAGGTTCAATATGTAAGCGGTTCTCGGTAGGATCCAGGGTCACTTTTTTTTGTTGACAGGCGGTGGTGACATATTCAAAGGATTAGTAGCTGTGTGGACGTGAGGCTTTCGACCTTTTAAAATAGAGAGAGACAGAGAGAGAGAGAGAGAGAGAGAGAGAGAGAGAGAGAGGGAGATACCCCCCAAGAAAACAAAACGGAGGTCAGACAACAGCAGTTTGGCAGAGTGTGACTGGACATGGCCCGGGTCGCACGCACACACACACAAACATATAGCCTGTAATACATTTGAAGTGTGGCCACCAAGAACAGCCGAAGTTAAGATGGCATTGACTGGGGCTGAAGGTAAGAATGGCAGCAGTCACACAGCTGTGCATGTCAGGCCACCTCAGACAGTAGAGTAGCAGTGTGTGCTCATTTCAGAACTATTTTTTCTACAGGTATTAGGTACATTGGCAGGATAAAAGGACTACACGGTTGTTCTTGGGATGTTTGAAATCAGTGACCACTCCACAGCCTTGAGACCTTGATTTGTATGTTATAGATATTGTCTCAAGCTGATTATCTTGTGTGATAATATATGGAAGTTTTATTTCTGAATCAGTAAACCGAGATATAATATGCTCCACTTTCATGACACACAGCCTCTGTCTTGTTCTTAGATGCCTGTGGTACCTATGTGGTTACACATAGCAACTCTATATGGCTTTTCACACTTAAACTTGTTAACCCTGGATTATTCTAAACCCATGATAAACAGAAACCTTTTTTTATTATTTCATGTTCATACTTTAACCAGGGTTAACAGTAAATACTAGATAAATTGATAAGCTGATGTTTACATCTCTGCATTCTTAAACCCCCAAGTTAACTTTCTTATTTGCATATTTGCTGTGTCAGTGATATTGATTGGATGGATATAGCACATGATCATGTTTAAATATTGCTGCTACATTTTAGATCTTCATAAAAATAATTGTATGAGGATAAGAAGTCTTTCTTGAATGGAATCTTCATGGACTATAAATGTAATTCAATCCAATTTCCGCTGTTCCTGTGCCTGTCTAAAACAAGAGAAGATACTGAAATATCATTCATAATATCCATCAATAACATTCTAACATTACATCGTTTCACACTGCACATATTTGGGACCACAATGTGCAATTAACGCCACAAAAGTGCTGCTAGCCCTGCTTTCAAACAAGGTTTCATAACCCAGGACAAATATGTGGCTAATTATATGTGTCGATTGTTTTTTTATCCTGGGTAAAAATCTGTGTTTGCAACAATAATAATCTATGGTTAACCAATTAGTTCACACAAAAATATTAAATACTGATGCTTATGTAATTTTAAGACCTTTGTTCAACTTTAAGGTTGATACGGTGGTTCAGTGGTTAGCATTGTCACCTGACAGCAAAAAGGTCGCTGGTTCGATTCTCGGCTGGGTTAGCTGGCATTTCTGTGTGGAGTTTGCATGTTCTCCCCATGTCCGCGTGGGTTACCTGCTGAAAAACACAGCTTAAACCAGCCTTGGCTGGTTTTAGCTGGTTGACCAGCCTGGTTTTAGAGGGGTTTTGGCCATTTCCAGCCTGGTCTTAGTTGGTTTAAGCTGGACACTTTCCAGCCTGACCAGCTAAGACCAGGCTGGAAATGGCTGAAAATCAGTCTGTAAATGGCCAAGACTAATCTAAAACCAGGCTGGTCGACCAGCTAAAACCAGCCAACCAGCTTAGGCTCATTTAAGCAGTTTTTTTCATCAGGGAATTTCCTCCAGGGGCTCCGGTTTCCCCCACAATCCAAAGACATGCGCTATAGGGGAATTGAATAAAATAAATGGGCCGTAGAGTATGAGTGTGTATGAATATTTCCCAGTAATGGGTTGCAGCTGGAAGGACATCCACTGTGTAAAACATATGCTGGATAAGTTGGCGGTTCATTCCACTGTGGCAACCCCTGATGAATAAGGGACTAAGCTGAAGAAAAATGAATGAATGAATGAATGAATGTGCATCTTCAGAAAGCAAATTAAGATATTTTAGATGAAATCTAAAATAAGAGCTCCCTTACATCGACCATAGGACATCAACAGTAACAAGAGGTTCAAAAAAAAAAAAAAAAAGCATCCTTAAATCAGATCATGTGCCTTAAGTGGTTCCACCAGACCATTATCAAGCTATGAGACACATACAGTAAAACAAAAATAACAACTTTACTCTGCAACTTCTGTCAGCATAGGGTGCACGTTCACGAGAGTAACAATCGACCTGACTGATAAGGCGTCTATATGACCAGTACCCATCAAATTCAATAGTAGAAAAAACAAATACTATGGAAGCCAATGGTTAGACGCTTTCTTCAGAATATTTTCTTTTATGTTTAACAGAAGAAAGAAACTCATAAAGGTTTGGAACAAGTAAAGGATGAGTAACTAATAACAGAATTTCATTTTTGGGTAAACTATTCCCTTAAGCACAGTGTGAAAAGCCCTTATTTGTATGGGAGTTGCTTAGAACAATGGAAACCTTGATAAGGGATCTGGTTCCTGCCCAGGATAGCATCTGATGTGTCCATCGAGGACCATGTTCCTAAATCTTCAGGGAGCAGTCACACCCAGAGCTCAGACACTTGATCTGTTCTCGCACAGACATAACTGTTTTATAGGCCAGTTTGTCTGCAGCTGTGCACTGGCCTAGTGACTGACTTTACAGGCCTGAATTAAAGGCCTGGGAATGCACATGGCATCCCGGGACTATTTACAGCAAGAGTGTTGATACGAGCCATGAAACATACATCAAAGTAACCTTGTTGTTTGGACTAGTGACAGCAACTGAGGGACTAGTGCAACACTTTTGCAGACTAAACATTCGTCTGGTTTCAACACGACTTGTACATGCTTACAGAATTGGTGGACATAAGTAGGCCCACACGGAGTCTGCGCGCGCAGAATTCCGCAGATTTTTAGCCCATCATCGTTTCTGTTTGTGTAAATGTGTGTAAATTTATATTTATTCAGTTTTTGAATTAATTTCAGCAATATTATTGACTAACATAAATATTCTTGCTTTTTATTTTTTACCAAATAAGTGGATCTAATTGGATTTGCATTGTAAACATTAAAAGTTAAAAAGGTATTATTTTTTATTTCAAATATTACGTTTCTAGTTATGATACTCCCAAAATCATTCCACATAAATCTGCAGATTTTTTAACAAAATTCTGCGCAGAAAGCAAAAAATGTTAGCAGATTCCGTCTGGCCCTAGACATAAGCCTTGAGAGAGGACTTCACAAATTCAACAGCTTAATGTTATGGTGGTGTATCTGTGTACCTCATTATTTTGTACAATTTCATTTGCCCTCATTATCTTTAATCAAACACCATAACCTTTCTTCTCCCTCGAAACAACTTTTCGTCATTCTGGTCTCATGGAATGTCTTTATGGCGGGGCTATCGGTACTTTTGGGAGGGTCTATCAGTGCTTGCCTTGCCTTTAACAGTGTCTTTGTAAATTCTGCAATCTTCCTCCGTTTTGTTAGCAAGGCAAGTTAGACCAGTGGTCCCCAAACATTTTATCACTGATTACCGGTCGACGCTTAACAATTTTAAAACAGACCAGTAGGTGGAGGAGGAGGTAGGGCTTGGGCAATGGTTTATAGGTTGCTAAGCGACCATCAACCATTTTCTCAGAGGATAACAAGCTGACAAAACATTGCTGTCACTCTGATACAAGTTTTATTTATGGAGAAAATTAAAAAAGCACTGCAGTGTTTGGGTGTTCTGTGTTTGTCTGAGATAATTAGTCGACCGAAATGTGTATATTCCATACAAGCTGAAGCGGATTGATCAGTTCTTGTCACATGACTCGCGGTGAGCTCGCGGCATTCATTCAACTGGATGCGTCTGGAAGGCGCAAGCATGTCACACCGGTTGTGCGCACAAGCCACACACCTCCATTGCAAATAATGAACTTGTGCAAACTCAAGAAATGACACGATATGCAAACGGCCCCAAAAAGGCCACTGTCATTTGTGATCTCTAGCATCTCTTGCACAGACATGGTAGATTCACCTGATTTGTTGACAAATGGGTTGGGGATCTATTCCTTGGCAGATCGTGGGTCATTCATCGGGCCCTTTCCCTTTAGCAAAGAAACTTTGCAAAGATGTCTGTTTCTTATTCACATTGCTGCTTGTGGGTTACATTTGGTGCTCAATTGATTGAGATGTAACTGAGAAAATACGGTCACTTTTCAAAACAAAAGATTTTTCAAAATAAAAGATAGTTCAGACTCAGATAATAAACAAAACGAAAATGATTAATGATTTCTTGTGCGGCCCGGTACCACTTGATCCACGGACAGGTACCAGTCCGTGACCCAGTGGTTGAGGACCACTGCTGTAGACAGTAAAAAAATATATATATTGCTGGGGGGGGGGGGGGGGGGGCTAATAATATCAACCTTATAATGGTTAAAAAGCTGAAATAAAACAAATAAGACTTTTGCTATGAGAAAAAATATGATAGGAACTACTGTGAAAAATGACTTGCTCTGGCATATATATAAAAAATAAATAAATCACAGGATGGCTAATAATGTCAACTCTAACTGCATGTCATGATATGGGAAAAACATAACATCCATTTCATGCTGACTTTAAATGTGTTTCGATACAGATATGCCACGGCAGTTCCCAAAGATCGCCCTGACTGATGTGGATGAGGAGGTTCGTCTGCTGGCGGAGAAGGTTTATGCCTCGGCTCTGAAAGAAGAAGACACAAAAGATGCCCTGTCCATGTACACTGTACCCGAGGACTGTCCCATTGGCCTTCAGGAAGCCAAACAGAGGGAGCTACTCAGGGAACTGGCTGAGCAACAGTCAGAAGAAAGTGCCAAACGGTCAGCACCATTTAAATTAGAGATGGGCAACTTCGGTCCCAGAGGGCCAGTGTCCTGCTGAGTCTAGCTCCAATCCTAATCAAACACACCTGTCAATAGCTTTCTAGTGATCTTGAAGACACTGATTAGCTCGTTCAAATGTGTTTGATAAGTGCTGAAGCAAAACTCTGCAGGACCTACCAGGACCAAAGTACCCATCCCTGACTTAGATCATAGGTCTCAAACTTGATTCCTAGACGCCTGCAGCTTTGCACAGTTTTGCTTCAACCCTAATCAAACACAGCTGATCCAACTATTCAAGCTGTTCACGACTACTATAGACTATTAAGCAGGTGTGAGTTGGAGATAGTTGGAGCTAAACTCTGCAGAGCTATGACCCTTTAGGGATTGACTTTGAGACAATAATTTAGATCTATAAAGTAACCCGCCAACAGTTGGTTTTACATGCTTAAAACACCAGGTCTTACCAGTCTATGGAGGACAATCTGTTTTTTTAAATAAGGTAGCTCCTTTTTGATGCTGGTCCAAAGTGTTATTTTTTTAACAGCTTAACCAATCGACACCATATCCACCAACTGGTTAACCACGTAGACCAGTAGGTCTCAATTCTCTTCCTCACGATCCCATACTTTGAACATTTTGCATGTTTCTCTTGTTTAACACACCTAATTTAGGTAACCAGCTCCTTAGAAGAAAGCTCTATGAAGTTTTATGAATGACATGTTCCCTAAAATATTGTTCACAGCTCTCTGGCCCATGAACATGGGAAATTGGCTAAACTAGAAGTTTACTTTCAAAATGGAATCAGCCAGAATATGTTTTTGTATGTCTAATTTGCAGCACACTTATGGTCTAATGCAGCGGTTATGAACCACATTCCTGGAGCTCCCCTGAAATGCACATTTTGCATGTCTCCTTTGTCTCACACACTAATTTCAGGTCCTGGAGTCTCTGCTAATGAGCTGATGAATTGAATCAAGTGTGTTTGACTAAAAAGATATGCAAAACATGCAGTATTGGAAAAAGGGGTTGGGTAATGGAGGGAGCAATGTGGTTCAGAAACAATGCGGTACCTCTGAAGAGGTAAGAGAAACTTAGAAAATGTGTCGAGTGAGGGCCAGGATTGAGAACCACTGATGTAGATCATAGGTATCCAATCCTGCTCCTGGAGGGCCAACATCTTGCAGACATCTGACTTGTTACATCTAGACTAGTTCTAAGTGATCCTGAAGACACTGATTCACTTGTCCAGGTGTGTTTAATTTGGATTGGAGATAATCTCTGCAGGATGGTGACCTTCCTAGGCTGCATTCCAGTCCACTTTTAGACATGCACTTGCAAACTTCCCTTCCCTTGAGGGAGCGAATCTGTTTCATATCTCCACTCCTGCCCCCATATGTCTGAGAATGCAATCTGACTGTGACGTCACAACAGTGCAGTTCCCGAGTGCTCAAGGGTTTAGGGCATTCCATTTAAACCCAATGAGATTTTCCGCCAGTAGTGGACACTTCCGTAACGTAATCAATGATGTAGATCCGAGGGAACAAGACTGAGAAAGTAAGCAAGTAAAGGGCACAAAATTTTGAACTGGAATGCAGCCCTGGATTGGTAAAACAGTGGTCTAAATCAGCTTGGACCATGGACTATTGTGGAAACGTTTTATAACAAATCTCAAATGGATTGGATTTTCCACCAGCACAATTAACAATACGTGTGCTTAGTGAATTGACTGTTTGATTGTTATTTTTAGCCTCCATTTGCTTTAATCTTTTTTAGGAAGAAGAGTTTTAAGATGATTCGGTCCCAATCTATGTCACTGCAAATCCCATTAAGCACAGAGAGTGTCCGGGGTGTAGTGACCCCCCTGATTACTCCGTCCTCCACTTGCTCATCCATTTCGCCAAATTTCCCGGAGTATCAAAGAGTCACCATTAGCGGAGACTACTGTGCTGGGGTGTGTATTATTAGAATGGACTATCAACCAATTTTATGTTTGCTTCTTTTAAGATTCAACAACTAAAGGCTCTTTAAATTGCCGCTGTTGTTTTAACAGTCATGTTTTGCGGTGCACTTACAGATTACAGTTGAGGACTATGAGCAGGCAGCTAAAAGTCTGCTAAAGGCTCTTTTTATTCGAGAAAAATACTCCAAACTGGCATATCACCGCTTCCCACGGACTACGGCACAGTTTCTACGTAATGCAGCGAATGAAAGGTGGACAGAAGAGGACGAAATCCTCCCAGGTACATCTGTATATGATCAGGGTTCAAAACCAGATGGGACATTTGGAATATTCTCTTTCGAGGTTTATTTTTGGCTCTGTAAACATTTTAGTGGGATTTCTGTGTACAAAAAAAAAAAAATGCTGACTATGTTTACTTAATGTCTCTGCCTAAAGTCCCTTCCCAAGACATCAATGTTTAACTAATTTTAGAAGACATAACAGCTGGCATGAGTTATGCATAGCTCAATAATAATAATAAAAAAAACACTTAAAAATTCAGCTAAAATGGAAATGAGTTTTTATCCCCTCATGGGAAAGCCAGATTGTTGTTTATGCAGATAACCAGAAAGGCATAGTTTAGCATTTTTCATTCTTTTTCATAAATTCTCCTGCTTTCTGCAGATATTTGTCCATGCCCTGGCGAGGGAGAGGATCCCTACAGCATGGAGAATGTTCCAGAAAACCTCAATTATCAGATGAAGATGAAAGATGGGATTATTTATGTATATGAAAATGCTGAAGCTCTAAGCATGAACAAACCACGCTGCCTTCCATACCCAGACCTGGAAACATTTGCTATTGACATGAGTCATGTGCTCGCCATGATTGCTGATGGGCCTACGTAAGTTTCCAATCGTTTGCAATATACCTGTAAAAATTCTTCCCACAATAAAAAAAAATTGATTTATCATAACAATAATAATAAATCAATCATACGATCAGTCTGTGCAATAACTTATTACAGTAGAATGAATGCAATACAGTTTTGCATTTATGAGCCTGTTTAGAATCACATTTATTGACATACTTTTACTTTACATTCACTTTATAACATCAGTCGAGTGTCTGAACTCCTTTTTGTGACCAGATGTGGTTTCATATCACAGAATGAGGAAGAAATCAATTAGCATTGCATGATAAATACATGTTATGCTTATAAAATGCCCAGGGTGGCTTGAAGAACAGAATTTAACAATATATTGGCACACATGTTTGTTTATTGATTTCATGTTTGATCCATTATACATTTCTGTCAACTTTATCCTCTTTGTCCTGCAACAACGATAGATCACGGCTGCGATTGAAATATCATAGTTTCATACTATATAGTACGCTAAAAACAATGCCAGCTGAGTAGTATGTCTGAATTCATAGAATTCGAAAAAGAATAGACGAGAAGTACCCGGATGACCTACTACTCTGGTGAGATTCTGAAGTGAGCCTCCAATGTTCCATTCATACTACTCGCATTTAGGGATGGGCATATATACATTAAAATGTATTTTAAAATACCAAATACCTCCATTTAGGTGTATCAAAATAAACTTCAAAATACAGCAGCCACAAATGTATCAAAATAAAATACTGTATTTTTGTATTTTAAAAATACTGCTAAATACTTTTACAAGTTAGCGTGAACCTTCCTATTCGATCAATCCCTTCACTGTTAAACGGGATGTAAACGGTGTTTAATAGCAACTGCTTTTTCATTCTTGATAGCACCCTATCTTTTGATTCTCACATCAACAACATCACCTGCTTACTTCCACCTACGCAACATTAACCGTCTCCGCCCTTTTCTTACCCTTCATGCCACTGCTGTTCTTGTCCATAGCCTTGTCATATCTCGTATAGATTACTGCAATTCCCTTCTCTTTGGTCTCACTCATAAATCCCTCCGTAAGCTTCAGTTGGTCCAGAATTCAGCTGCTCGTATCATCACCAGAACCCCTTCCTCTCATCACATCAACCCTGTCCTGCAGCAGCTTCACTGGTTACCTGTTCAATTTCGAATTGATTTTAAAATTTTGCTGTTGACATTCAAAGCCATCCACAATCTCGCCCCTCCATATTTGTCTGCCCTCATCCACATTGCTGCTTCCTCTCGCACCCTGAGATCTTCTTCCTCCCTCCACTTGTCTGTTCCCTCTGCTCGTCTATCGTCTATGGGCAATAGAGCATTTAGCCGCTCTGCTCCCCAGCTTTGGAACTCACCACCACCTGCCATCAGAAACATTGACTCCCTCACATTATTCAAATCAAAACTCAAAACCCACCTATTTAAGATGGCTTTTAATACTTAATTTGTATCTGCACCGTTGTTGTGTTTATTTTTATATTATTTTTCTTGTTTTATTGCTCTTGTTTTACTGTTCGGTGTCCTTGAGTTGCCAGAAAGGCGCCTTCAAATAAAATGTATTATTATTATTATTATTATTTTCCCTGAGCAAGTTTTAGCAGATACTCTGCGACCTCGTTTACCCCTACTCCTAATGTACATGAGTAGATATCTATAATTTTTTTACTTGCTTCTTTTTATTCATTTAGTATATATTTTTTTCCAATTTTTTACAGAAAGCCTCGTTTAATACAGATTTTGGGCTCTATTTAAGCAGTCTAGGCACAAAATCTGAAGTGCGGGGTGCAAAAGCATTAAGGGCATATATATATGGAAAATACGATCTGCGCCGCAGCACATGGTCTAGGGTTGTGCTTATTCTCTTAATGAGTTATGGGTGTGTTTTGAGAATAAACCAATCAGAGTCTTATCTCCCATTCCCTTTTAACAGTCGCTCAATGGCACATTTGCTATTTACATGAAGGACTTAGTAAGTGGAAAAACTGAACACTTCAAAACAGTTAAGAAAACAGCATCTGCAGCAAAAGGATAATGAGCCTCCTCCATTCAGCCTTTACTTTCATTTTCTCTCTTTCGTGGATAAGAAAATGGTGTTGTACGCTCTCCACAGAAGACATGCATTAGCCTACATAATAAATTTAGTTTAAGTGCAAAGATTTGTTTCAAAACAATTTCTAAATTCAGTTCTAATTTCCAGCAAACGAATAAATGAACAATAATAACGAAGTGTGGTCAAAAAAACTGAGTTATATCCAAATACACATGCTATGCCCCATATGGTCCAAAACCTGACAGGTGGACAAATCTAAACTTGTTTTTAATAAAACAAATATAAATATGCATATAATAAATAATACTACTAATAATAATAACATTATACAAAAGCAAGTTAAACTGAAAAAAAGCCGCAGAGGTGAAAAAGGCATAGAGGTACTGGTTTTTATATTTATAGAAAATAATAATTTTGTAACATTTTAATCCTTTAATTCTTTTTCATTTGCAAAGATATTTGTGTATTGCTCTACATCCTGCATGTTTTAAGCAATGTGTAAGCGACTAACGTGCTCTGCGCTGGACTTTAGACCTGCTTTGAGCTGGTCTATTGCGCAGTCTATTTTACTTCCTTAAAATAGCAACCCGCCAGCAATGCACCGTAACACACCTCCTTTTTAGACCAGAATGCCTATGGGTGCACATATGAGCGCAAATGCATTTGCTATTTAAACAGCGTGGCGCAAAATTTCAAAATGACTGTTGCATCGAGCTGAAACTAGCAAATAACTTTTGAGTCATGACTTTCGCTGCATATCTGTATGCATATCTATATCTGTTGATTATGTTTCCACCCATTGTGTGGCCAGTAAAATAATATAATCTAAATAATTATTTAACCTCTTAACATTCTTCTATTTTAAAAGGGTGATATATGAAGTGTTTTTTTTACAGAATTTTTCATAAATCTTTTTTTTTTTTTTTGCAATTTTTGCATTATCCACCATCTTCAGTATTAATAAATTTTCTGTTCAGATCTCAAGCCTGGGCAAATAACTGAGAAAGCACTAATCTGAGACCACATTTTTAGGATGTCATCATGTGGACTTCTTACAAAGCATTTTACAGTATTTTCAACAACAAAAATACAAGACTCTAAAATATTTTGATACAAAATATTAGCCTTATATCAGGGTTAATTTAATCAACCCTATCAAATACAAAATACAAAATACTATTCTTTATTTAAAATACATATTTAAAATACATGTATCATAAATACTGCCCATCTCTGCTCGCATTCATACTATATAGAGCGTAGTTTTCTAACGGTCGAGTAGTAAATTCAAATTCAGTTTATGTCTTTTTCTCAGTAATCTATATGTGGAGTTTATGTCTGAGGCCAGCCTCTAGCATCCAGTATGAATGGAACAGAAATAACATTACAATGCATGATCATAACACTACTTCAGCTCTGTTCCTCTAAGACCCACTGTCCTGCAAAGTTGTTGACATAATACATTTGACAGTGGATTGAACATAAAACAATTAGACCCCCAACCCCCCAAAAAAATGTCCAAAATTTTGTTATTTCAGCTCATTTTAAATAAGTAGTTTGAACAACACTGGGTTCGACACAATCAATTTGTGTTGGGACAACATAAAGGAATTAAGTTACCTTATTAGTTTTTACACAATTAAGTGGATTGAACATAAAACAATTTGTCCCAACAAAATCTCAAAAATTGAGCTAAATTGATTTAGCTCATTTTAAATAAGTAGTTTGAAGAAGCATATATATTTAATAAAACATTATAAATTAATAGTTTTGCTGAAAATATGACATTTTGTCTATCTCTGTATACTTATGAATTATATCATCATTAATATTGTAATCGCAATAAATACAATATCAATATCTCCCATCCCTATCTCCAACCAATGGTAAGCAATTCAACAATTATGATGTTTACTTCTTCCCTAAACAGTAAGACCTACTGCCATAGACGACTAAACTTCCTTGGGTCAAAGTTTTACCTGCATGAAATGCTCAACGAAATGGCTGAACTAAAAGAGCTCAAAGGCGTTCCTCATAGAGATTTCTACAATGTCAGAAAGGTATTATTTAAAACTCATTTAGTAATGTGTAATTACAATTTATTTTCAATGTAGTCTAAATGTGTCTCTACTTACAGGTAGACACCCATATCCACGCAGCAGCATGTATGAACCAGAAACACCTGCTCGATTTCATCCAAACCACCTACAAAACTGATGCAGAGAGAGTTGTTCTGGAGAAGGCGGGCCTTAAACTAACTCTCAAACAGGTGTTTAACAACCTAAACATGGACCCTTATGATCTTACAGTAGACTCTTTAGACGTTCATGCAGTAAGTAACATGTTTTTGTTTTATCTTTACTGGTATACTGGTGGCTTGTACAGTCTGCTCATGTTCAGTATATTCACAGGGCAGACAAACCTTTCACCGTTTTGACAAATTCAACTCAAAGTACAATCCTGTCGGAGCAAGCGAGCTGCGGGAAATCTACTTGAAGGCCGACAATTATATCAATGGGGAGTATTTTGCCCGCTTGATCAAGGTAATTTTCATCAAAACAAGACTAAGGGATGTACAGAAGGACTTTTTACACTACGCTCATAATGTTATTATAAATATGAATGCATTTTAAGGGTGGCACGATGGCTCAGTGGTTAGCACTGTCGCTTCACAGCAAGAAGGTCATTGGTTTGAGTACCGGTTGGGTCAGTTGGTATTTCTGTGTGAAGTTTGCATGTTCTTCCCGTGTTTGCGTGGGTTTCCTCTGGGTGCTCCGGTTTCCCCTACAGTCCAAACACATGTGCTATAGGTGAATTGGATTAACTAAATTTGCATGTGTTGTGAGAAAATGCAGTGCATATTCTTAATGTATTTATGTTGTGAAAAAATGCAGCGCGTTTTCTTTATTTCAAGAGTTCACACTTAGCTGATGATTGATTATAAAGCTTGTTTGGCATGCTGTCCCGGGAGAAAGCCCTGAGCTTAAAAGATCCTCGAGCCAAGGGCTCCCTCCCGTTTGCAAGGCGAGAGGGAAGTTTAAGCTCAGGTAGATCTTGAGAACTCCCCTACTGTAGTAGCTAATGAACATATAGTGATTGCTCTTAGGAGATGATGATGATGATGATGATGATGATGTGCTATTTATTTGTCACATATACTTCCATGTATTCACATACACTGACATATAGCGAAATTGGACCCCCCCACCCCCACCCCCCCGACCATACACAAACATTTCAGGGGAAGACAAGTCAACGGGAGGTATTATTTAGAAAAAGGAAGTAAGATAGATGAGGAAAGATAGACAAAAAAACTCCCTCTCACCCTGCTCTTAAATTAGGACAGAGTGAGACCAGGGATTAAAAAAAGCCCCGGCAGTCAAGCACATAAACACATAGACAAGACAAAACATCGCAACAGGGAATCGGAACAGGGGATGTGGATATAGTCCGGCAAGGGCGGGCAGCCATCCGGCCTGCCGCTGAAAGAAGCGCTGGTCACAGACCCGCCTACCCCCTCCAGTGGGTGAAAGCACACGAAGGCGTGGGATGAGGTGCTCGGTAGTGATAAGTCTATCTGTAACTGTGTATGTGTGTGTGTGTAAGCCTGTATAGTCCAACAGGTGTCCTTGACAGGGAGCAGGAATTTCAGAGCTTCTCCTTATCTTGCTATCCGGGAGAAGTTGTTTTTCTCCAGCCGAGGCCGTCTGGCTGGAAAAACACTGGGAGCCGAAAGAGAAGAAAGTATTTCAAATTTTGGTCAATAGCTGCCAATTTCACAGATATTTAATGTCCATCACTGGTCTCCAGTCCTGGCCAAATCTTGTTGCAAAGCCGCTAATTTCACCCCAATGTTTTCCAATTTGTGGTCTAATACAGCAGTCTGATTAGCAGCGACTCTGCCCGCTACAGTTTCAATCAAGCCGGCCAGCTTGAAATCTGACCTTGTTTGGAGTTGCGGTGCATTTCTGTTGATGTCAGTTTGACAGCTTCAGCCACAGTATTCTTAACCATGGCCGTCTTGCCGCTAGTTTGCTATGAGGGAATGATGCACAAAAATAAAGCCCCGTCCCCTACTCAATATTCCATTTCAGTTGGAAATACATCAATATACTGAAGTAAACGTCTTTTAAACTTCTGTAACTCTTTGTCTCTCTCAGGAAGTAGCACATAATCTGGAGGAGAGCAAGTATCAGCATGCAGAACCGCGACTGTCCATATATGGCCGTTCCCCTGAAGAGTGGGAAAGTCTATCCCATTGGTTTATTGAGCACAAAGTGTACTCTCCAAATATGCGCTGGATCATTCAAGTGCCCCGAATATAGTAAGTAGATACATTTATT
>CAIGQZ010034999.1:7461899-7480193 GCA_903798205.1 Danio tinwini | reverse complement strand
CATAAATATCTACCGCTATACCCTCAGGCTTTGATAAACCTTAAATAAGTACTGGAAGGCATTCGGGAAGAAAAGGTTTCCAGTTGCATGTGCGAGTGTTTTCAACATGCCCTGGGACATCTATAAATACAGCTGTTTCAGTAATACACACATATTGGGTTACAGCCGAGATACTGTCACAAAGCCTGTGGAAAACTGTCAGTATAATAAACTGACATCATCTTACCACTTTATGAAGGATGGACTGTGAATTTGGTCGGTAAGGTCATATCCTGTGGCTTATAAAGAGGTACAGTTGAAGTCAGAATTATTAGCCCCCTAATTGCCCCCCCCCCCCCAAATTTTTGTTTAACAGAAAAATTGATGTCTAATAACAGATTTTTTATCTTTTCCAAGATAACAGTACATAATATTTGACTAGATATTTTTCAAGACACTAATATTTAGCTTAAAGTGACACTAAAGACTTAACTATTAAGAGAATCGTCTTGCAAGCAGACGTCGAAACAGGGACAAAGCAGATGCATAAAGATTTTCCAAAGAGTTGTCAATAAACAGGCGAATGGTTGGTACAGGTGGCAAACAATGTAAGCATGGAAACAAAGCAAAGAATCAAACACGGCAAGGCAAGAGAAGGGAAAATGCGTAACAGTTTAACAAAACTCAGCAACAATGTGTCTGTGTTTGCTGAGTTTATAGTCATTGAAATCAGTCAATAATGATCTTCCGGCTGTGTTTGTGTAATCAGTGGGAATCAGGAACCAGTGTGTGCGAGGTGCATGCTGGGAGTTGTAGTTTGTTAATTTGGTGTGTGTGTGTGTGTGTGTGTGTGTAGTCCTCCAGCTATCCACCGCCACTAGATTGCTGGTGATCATAACAGTTAAACATAATTTGGGAAATATTTCACAAAGAAAAAATCAATTCACAGGAGGGCTAATAATTTTGACTTCAACTATATATCTGTTTTACACAGGAAGTGCAATCAAAAAATAGAGAAAGTTCAAACTAAATAATGTGACTTATATTTTGTAATTGTTTACATTGGTAGTTTGATTCTGTTAGTTTGAACCTCAAAAAATTGAACAGTTGTAATAAATCTAGACTAATCTCGAGTCTAGCCTTTTTTTAGTCAGTCACAAAAAGGTTGCATGCCCAAATTTGAATCTGAAAAACAAGACTTGCTAGTTGCTAATGCTAGTAGCTAACTGCTAGTTCGTTCTTAAATGTTCTTCGTACATAAGCAGAGTTTCTATCTTAACATGACACTAATGTTTAAAGTTCCCCCCAAAAAATTAAGTTTCATTAAGTTTCCATTAAGTTGTTAGAGTGGATGACTGTAGGATTGGTAACCTAGCAACCAACCATAAACAAAGCAAGCACAATGGAAACAGCTGATTAGTCAGATGGGTGTAATGCTTGCTCTGTCAGAGTTTATTCAGGATATGCATTTCCATCTCACAATATTTTGCATTAATTCCTTTTTGCCACAGTTCCAAAACCACCTCAAGCGAGCATAACACTTTTTCTGTGAATTAAGGACTTTTTATTCCACATGTGTCATTTCCATCACTTGTTTCTTATACGATACTTCAAAATGAGCATTAATGTAGAGTGATGGAAACACTGCTGTCTAGAATTGATAATTCTCCCCAAAAGTTATTTTCATTTACCCATTCATCCTCCACTTGTTTTTTTCTTCAGTTCAACACAAAAGAAGATATTTTGAAGAATGTTGAAAGCAGCAGCAAGTCGATGGCCATAGACTATAGTATGATTTTTTTTTCTTACCAAGTACGAATGTAATTGGCTGCTGGTTTCCAACATTCTTCAGAATAGGGGTGCTTCTAATTTTTGGACACTGAAAATGGCATATTTAATTTTTTTTTTTTAGTTGGTGAACTGCCCCTTTAACACTGATTTTAGAAGCACGTTGTCATTATTGGTGGATTGTTTACCACAATTTGTCTACTCTATTTTGAAAAAGCAATTCAGTCATTTTAACTTGCAAGAAAAAAAAAGCAGGTGGGACTAAAAAGCCTTATAATTAAAATACTTTTTTGTGATGTTTTATGCTACCTACAATGCATTCAGTCTGTTTAGCACTATGTAAAATTATATGTATATGTTTATTGCTTAGGATTTATTCAAAGATTGCATTGCTCATATTATCGCAACAGCAGAGGGACTTTAACCTTCCATTGGTGGTTTACTTTTGGCTTATACATATGTTTCTGTTTTCACAGAGAACGTGGTCTCAGTACCTTTCAGTTTCGTCCGCACTGTGGAGAAGCCGGTTCCATCACACACCTGGTTTCAGCTTTCCTCACCGCAGACAACATCTCTCACGGTTTAAACCTGAAAAAGGTTAGAAGTAGAAGATTAATCCTGTCATAGCTACCATTCATTCATTCATTTAATTTTCTTCGGTTTAGTCCCTTTATTCATACACAGTGGATGTCCTTCCAGCTGCAACCCAGTACTAGGAAACACATCATACACACATCCACACAGATACACTATGGCCAATTTAGTTTATTCAATTCACCTATACCGTATGTCTTTGGACTGTGGGGGAAACGGAGCAGCCAGTGGAAACCCACGCAAACACAGGGAGAACATGCAAATTTCTCCACACAGAAATGCCAACTGGTCCATTCGGAACTCAAACTCGTGACCTTTTTTCTGTGAGGCAGCAGTGTTGACCACTGAGCCACGGTGCCGTCCCTGAACAGGAATTAAGATATTTTAAATGAAGGATAAATTGACAATTGAATATTTTCAATTTCCAAAAATGCAATATTCTGAAAATCAGGTCTTTGTCCAAGACAATTCAAGAGTGTTCTTGATAAATAATGATTTGTTAAAGGGTTAGTTGACTCAAAAAATTAAATTCTGTTCTTAATTACTCAATTTCATGTCATTTTTTAATCACTTGAGACCCTCATTCACCTTCAGAACAGAAATTATTCATTCATTCATTAGTTTTCCTTTAGCTTAGTCACTTATTTATCAGGGGTCGCCACAGTGGAATGAACTGCCAACTATTCCAGCATATGTTTTATGCAGTGGATGCCCTTCCAGCCTGGGAAAAATCCATACACTCTCACATTCATAGACACATGCACTACAGCCAGTTTAGTTAATTCAATTCACCTGTACCGCATGTCTTTATACTGTGGGGGAAAACGGAGCACCCGGAGGAAACCCACGCGAACACAGGGAGAACATGCAAACTCTACACAGAAATGCCAACTGGCCCACCCGAGACTCGAATCAGCAACCTTCTTGCTGTGAGGCGACAGTGCTAACCACTGAGCACATGGTAATGATTATTAATTAAGATATTTTAAATGAAGGATAAATTGAATAAACTGACTGCAAACAGCACTGGGAAGTGGACATCCACTGCATAAAAGATATGCTGGAATAGTTGGCGGTTCATTCTGCTGTGGCGACCCCTGGGACTAAGAAAAATGAATGAATGAATGAATGAATGAATGAATGAATGAAAAAGGAATATTTTCAAAAATGTTCAATATTCTGGAAATCAGATCCTTGTCCAAGTCAATTCAAAAGTGTTCATGATAAATTAATGATGTGTTAAAGGGTTACTTCAAACAATAATTTGTGTTATTAATTACTCATCTTTGTGTCATTTCAATCTCTTGGGACATTCGTTAATCTTCAGAACAAAAATTAAGATATTTTAGATTAAATCCAAGAGTTCTCTCATCCCCCATGGACAGCAATGGTACCAAAATATTCAAAGTCCTGAAAATAAATTTAAGATATTCATCTAAATTATTTTAATTTGTGTTCCAAAGATGAACGAAGGTCTCAGGGAATTGGAACGACATATCATTAATGACAAATGAATTTGGGTGAACAAACCTTTAATGTATTCATCAATGGAGCCTTTCACACTGTACAGATATATGCAAATGGATGCTAGTGGTTCCAAAAGCCTGAACTTGATCAGGTTTAATGACAAATGGACGTTCTCAAACATTATGCATACTGTATGTGTGTTTGTCTGTTTTGCAGAGTCCTGTGCTGCAGTATCTATACTATCTTGCCCAAGTGCCCATTGCCATGTCTCCTCTGAGCAACAACAGTCTGTTTCTGGAATACTCCAAGAACCCACTGCGAGAGTTTCTGCATAAAGGACTGTGTGTGTCGCTCTCCACTGATGACCCCATGCAGTTTCACTACACCAAGGTCAGACTAACTGTACAAACACCTCAAATCTGCATCCCAATTCATAAATGTGCCTGAAGTTGCTATCAGAATTATTGAACCCCCTTTGATTTTTTTTCTTTTTTAAATATTTCCCAAATTATGTTTAACAGAACAAGGAGTTTTTCACAGTATGTCCGATAATATTTTTTTCTTCTGGAGAAAGTCTTATTTGTTTTTTTTTGGTTAGAATAAAAGCAGTTTTTAATTTTTAAAACCCATTTTAGGGTCAAAATTATTAACCCCTTTAAGCTATTTATTTTTTCCATAGTCTACAGAACAAACCATCATTATACAATAACTTGCCTAATTACCCTAACCTGCCTAGTTAACCTAATTAAGCCTTTAAATGTCACTTTAAGCTGTATATAAATGTCTTGAAAAATATATAGATAAATATTATTTACTGTCATCATGGCAAAGATAAAATAAATCAGTTATTAGAGATGAGTTATTAAAACTATTATGTTTAGAAATGTGTTAAAAAAATCTTCTCTCCGTTAAACAGAAATTGGGGGAAAAAATAAACAGGGGGACTAATAAATCAGAGTGTTGAATAATTCTGATTGCAACTGTAATTAGAGGGGCAGTTCACCCAAAAATGCTGAAACCTCTAGCCAAAATGTCAAAATCCCAAATTTTCCCCTCACTTTCAATAAAAAGCTGAATTTCCATGGCCCATAATGAACTGAAAAACAAAGTTGAAAAGAAATTAAAAGAAAAGAAACAAGAGCAGGAAAGGAATAAAATGGCACTGAAAAATAGCTGAATCATAACAAAGGGAAGTTTATAAACTAATTTCGAGAGAATCACGTGATTAACTCACATTAGCAATCACATGATATACCAATCAGATGAATCCAAACACACATATGTAGCTGAATTTCCTTACCTTAGCTATCTTCATTTTGACGAATACCCTTATCCACCTCAAACTCCCTCCCTCTTTCTTAACTAAATAGGGGGGGAGCTTTAGAGACCTACCTGAACTCAGACTTCACTTTCTCGCAATGAAATGGGAAGGAGTCCCAGGCTCGAGGATCTTATGAGCTCAGGGCTCTTTCCCGGTACAGCATGCCAAACACGCTTTTACTTATCAATCAAGTTTGAACTCATGAAAGTGTAATGATAGATCTGTTTCGCACAATTCCAAAACCACCTGAGCATAAAAACTTTGTGAATTAAGGAATTTTTATTCCAAGTTTGTTGCAAACAGAAATGCAAAATGTGATTATTCATTCATTCATGTCATTTTCTTTTCGGCTTAGTCCCTTTATTTATCCAGGGTCGCCACAGCGGAATGAACCGCCAACTTATCCAGCACATGTTTTACGCAGCGGATGCCCTTCCCATCTCTGGGAAACATCCATACACACTCATTCAGACTCATACACTATGGACAATTTGAGCCTACCCAGTTCACCTGTACTGCATGTCTTTGGACTATGGGGGAAACCGGAGCACCCGGAGGAAACCCACGTGAACGCCGGGAGAACATGCAAACTCCACACAGAAACGCCAACTGACTCAGCCAAGGCTTGAACCAGCGACCTTCTTGATGTGAGGCGACAGCACTACCCACTGCGCCACTGCGCCGGCAAAATATGTTTAAAGAAAGATAATTACATTAACATAAATGGCAATTCATATTTAAAGCGACAAACAAAAGTCCCTGATACTTCACGACATGGACAAAAATATATGAATTCCTTGACTTGCAATGTTTAAAAATCACCTTTTAAAATTCCACGATCCATTTCATATTTGTCTTTTGAGAGTGAAAACCCGTTAAAAAGCCAGACAAAATTACAGTGGCCAGCAAAATATGTTTTATTCAATTTAATGCCATAATGTTCTGTGCCTCCAATATGGCAGAGTTAGGATGCGTCGTGAAAACAAACAGTTGAGACCGAATTATGTTTAGCAAAGCAAGGCATGTTTCACAGTATTTCCTATAATATTCTTTCTTCTGGAGAAAATCTTATTTGTTTTATTTTGGCTAGAATAAAAGAAGTTAAAAAATTTTATAAACCATTTTAAAGTCAATATTATTATCCCCCTTATGTGGTACTGTTTTGATTGTCTACAATTCAATTAAAATCAATTCACCTTTATTTGTATAGCGCTTATACAATGTAGATTGTGTCAAAGCAGCTTCACATTCAAGATTATAGTAAATTGAAACAGTGTCAGTTCGATTTTCAGAGTTTCAGATCAGTTCAGTTTAGTTTAGCTCAGTTCAGTGTGGGTTAATAATCACTACTGAGAGTCCAAACACTGAAGAGCAATTCCATCGATGCGCAGCTCTACAGATCCCAAACCATGCAAGGCAGTGGCGACAGCGGCAAGGAAAAAACTTCACCAATTGGTGAAAGTGAAGAATTGAAAAAACCTCGAGAGAAACCAGACTCAGTTGGGCACGACCATTTCTCCTATGGCCAAACGTCTTGTGCAGAGCTGCAGTCTAGGCGCCGGAAGCTACAGAACAAACCATCGTTATACAATGACTTGCCTAGTTAACCTAATTAACATAGTTAAGCCTTTAAATGTCACTTTAAAGAGCCATGAAACCCTCTCTTTCATTTCAAGTCTACCTCAGAAATTTTTCAAAAAACACTCCTACATGAGCGTGGAGCGGGGAAAAAGAGTGGAGCGAACAACTGTTGTCAGTTGACTTACAAAATGAGACACATACCGTGAGGAGACCCATAATTTTATAGTTTACAAAGTTAAAATGCAAAGAAATAAACAGTAATTTAAAGTCCTGCTACATGTGTTATTCATAATTCTATATACACATAACCACAATTTGTTAAATCATTAAAAAGATAATTGTTTATATAAACACTATAAATGAGGAGGACTTCTCTCCTCCTCAATCCCCGGGTCTGAATGCAGACACAGTGGATAGCAGTGCAGCAGGTCTCTTTCACTGTCTATTTCAATTCTGGAGGATTTTAAACATGTGCGAACACAGCAGCACAGATATACAGTAGGCGATGTGTCTGAATAGTAACGAACCATAGACAGTAACAAACTCAACTGATAAAAGACAAAGTCCGCCATTCTCCAGTTCTCGTACAACTCTCCTGACAAAAATGCTTGCTGCAAACCAACAGATTTGCTCTATTAGCCCTGACAGAATCGCGGGGAAAAACAAACCCGTGGATCATGGAAACAAACACATAAGACCCGGTGATGTGCGCGGACGCAATCTCACCCAGTCATTGGCTGTTTCTTAATATGCGTTTTTCAGAGATCTTGCGTCCTCGTGTAACGTCATCCTCAAAAAAGAACGGAGGACCCGTGAGTTTAAAAGTGAACACCTGAAAGTTCCCGGATGTGTTCTTGATATCGAGGATGCATGGATGCAGACTTGAGCACTGAACCCGCTCTAGAAGTCCCAGAAGTCATTGCGACTGAAGGTGGAAAGCGCAGCATTTTATATAGGTTTATTATTAAAGTTCAGAAATATAACGTACTTATGTCAGGAGTTTCCCTAATGCGAGTTCAGACTGCATGATTTTCAAAGTAGTCGTGTCACGGATGTTTTCACACTGCATGACTATCTGGGTTACACTCTATCGGTGCTGTGTTTACACTGTAGGATAGATCAGCGACAGGAGAGTTCACACTGCATGACTTTAAAATAGGAAGAATCACGAACAACTTTGTCTAAACTACATCTTACAACCAAACAAACGCGAGAAGTGACATGGAAAAAACGCGAGGTCACGTAGTAGATCTTTCGTTATTAACTACATAATGTAAACAGAAGGCTTTAGCTTTAGAAACTTGTGTTGCTCACTTGGATTTTGAAGAGAATTAACAATCTCTCCTCAACTTTTTTGCTTTTCGACCTGATTGTTGACACGTCAAACAGACACAGTGCTCCTGCTGAATTTACACTAGTTTTTCCTCCATTTCTTGGGTCTAAATAAACTGAAAATGAGCGCTTTTAACTTCTCCCCTAGCCTCTCGCTGGCCTGCAGGTAGCCGTACAAGTGGATGCTGCTCTCTCACTGGCTGTAGGTGATCGCGGATGTTATTTTCAGTCAGAACACATTCACACTGCATGATTTGAATCGCTGACAGATCCAGATATTTAGCATGCCAAATATCTCACGAGTGTTGGTGACTTATCAGCAATTCTCTCATATCGTGTCCTTTATAGTTCATACTGTGTGATTGTCACTCACGTGAACGAGCACCGATTTTCCTGTGATTTTAGAAATTTGTCTGCATTTTCTTAAAACCTGTCGGCAAGTCAAAATCAGGGCTGAAATCATGCAGTCTGAACTCGGCATTAAATGAAACGGTGAATAAAAAACATTACCATGAAAATCTTAATAAAGCAATAAACACATTAAGGGTGTTTATCTGCTGAAATTCAAATTAAAATCTGTTTTATTTATATTGTGCAATGTATATTTGTAAAGTCTTTATGCATATATTTTGATAAGGGGATAAACAGTAAATTTTCATATGAATGTTGTAATGTTTAAAGGTGCTGTATGTTAGTTTTTGACTCTTCTAAAGCATAAAAATACCATAATATGTGTGCAGATATTTAAGAAACATCCCAAGTGAACATACTTGTTTAACTGAAAAACAATGCTGAAGTCAGATGTTCTGCTTTGAAAATGTTTTTTCCGTGCCGGAATGCTGTCTTTGTTTAGGTAAATTTAACCTGCACAATGCCAGTTTAGCCAATTATATTTCAGCACTCTGGGTTGTCTTGTTGGAAAACACGCAGTGATAGGCAGTTTGGCTGTTTGCACCAGACGAAACACGACAGAAATGTAAATACAGCCATTCAGAAGCACAGAATATGCACTTACTCACGAAATGGTAAGGTTTAGAATCTATTCAAACTCACATTGTTAGCATTTAGCACTGAATAAAGCACACAAGGTTTACCTGAGGTGATCACTGTCATAGGTTTCACATGTTCAGCTGTGAGAAATAGAAGCCGTTTCTAATATATTAATTTGAGGTGTTGGTTAGAACCAAAACTCCTTTTAATATGGAGAATATTCCCTCTATCGTGTGTCGTTGCTTTTATTTAGAACACAAAGTCACTCGCTCCTGTCCTCAACCTGGCAACCCACACTTGCGTTTATTTTGATCCAGGAGTGCAATACCTAGTTCAACCACTGGGTGTCAAACTTACATACTGCAATTTTTAAAAATTTTCCATTAAAAAAATATGAAGGTCACGTGACCATCAGGAATAACCCAGCATTTCATTTCTCAGAGGACACGTTCTCTGTTCTCGCAGTTTCCCGAGTTTGTTCTTCCAAGGTGACCTGGCAAGACCGGTCTTCACAAGAACACAAGTCAGTTCTCTGCTTTTTGAAATTGAGAAACAGCCATCGGGTCTCACAGCTTGGCAGGTCTGCTTTGCCTTCGGAAAGCACGTGCTCACATGAATAACTAAAAAGCAGGGTCTTCTCATAGGATAAGAAAACTCCGCTATGAATAATAATGAGAAACTAACGCATCATCACTCCACTAGCAGATTCGCGATACATCACCGATTTTTATCCCACCCTAAAAATAGTTTTAAACGCTGAAGTTGAAATTAGCTGACAAAAGCTCTTACCCAGTTTTCACCACTATTAAAGCTGACAGGTGCTAAAGTTGTCTTATCTGATGCTCAACACACACAAATCTGTTCATTTTTGAGTAAATTAATGTTAATTAATGAGTAAAAAAAAGTACTCCAGGGTGTCTTCAACCTTTAAGCTGAACACTAGTGTCTTGAAAAATATCTAGTCAAATATTATGTACTGTCATCATGGCAAAGATAAAAGATCAGTTATTAGAAATGAGTTATTAAACTATTTTATAAATGTGTAAACAGGAATTGTGGAAAAATATACAGGAGGGCTAATAATTCAGGAAGGCTAATAATTCTGACTTCAACTGTACATGTGTCCTATACAGGAGGCTTTAATGGAAGAGTACGCCATTGCAGCACAGCTCTGGAAATTAAGCACGTGCGACGTCTGTGAAATCGCCAGAAACAGCGTCTTGCAGAGCGGCCTTTCCCATGAGGTAGTGCTTCAATTCATACCATCATGCTCATATTCACCCAGCATTGAAGACACTAAAGCATCTTTGGCATTTTGTTCAGGAGAAAAAGCACTTCCTTGGGGTCAGTTACCTGAAAGATGGACCGGAGGGGAATGACATTCGGCGGACAAACGTGGCCCAGATCCGCATGGCCTACAGACATGAGACCCTGTGTAACGAACTCAGCTTCCTCGTGGATGCTGTCAAGTCAGAGGTGGTTGGGTTACAGTAGTTAGTTGTTCAATATTGTCTCTACTAAGCTCTTTGTGCCCATATATGCATGATTGCTATTTTTATATACTGTAAGAATGGAAGCACAGGGACCCAAATGCAATGTTGTTTATATATCTAGTCTTTCCCTGCTTCTCAGATTTATGATTCCCCATAATGGCGCAGACAAATAATTTAGCTATTAGAAATGAGTTATTTTAATAACTATAGAACTATACAGTTTAAAAATGTCTTGACATATGTCACTTGGGAAATATATATTTTTTTAAGTATTGAAAAAGCCATTTTATATTAATATATAAAAAATGGTAAATGTGACCCTGGAGCACAAAAAAAAATTGGAAATAGCTAAAAATACATACATGTAGCAGGGGTTAAAATGACAAATTTTTATCAAACGTCAAAATTCATTACATATTTAAAGGGCACCTACAGTATTATGTCCCTTTTAACAAGATGTAAAATAAGTCTCTGATGTCCCTAGAGTGTGTATGGGCTCTGGTGGGCCCCGAATAGTATCTCTGGGGGCCCTAAAATAGCCTGGGCCCTTAGAATCGTCCTAAAATACTAGCAAAATTAAATAAAAAAAAAATACTAGTAACATTTAAAGTAAGTACTAGTATCTAATTATCATAAATGATATCAAATGAACTAGAAACGTCTAATAAACAAGTATTAGTATTAAAAATGTAATAGCATCCAAAGAATAAGCACTACATGCTAAAAAATTTGTACTAGTAGCTAGGCATGGGACGATAACCGTTTTTAAGGTATTAAAACCGCCAATATTTTCACTGTATTTATAAGGTGTTTTTTTTTTAAGTTTTTTTTTTAAGTTTTTTTTTAAGTTTTTTTAGTATTAACCGGATCTTCAGCAGAAAAAATATCCAAGATGCCGTTTTAAATTGTAATGAAATCTGAGTTTTTTAAAGGGCACCTATGATGTAAAAATTTACTTTTCAAACAGTTTGTACAGTCATATGTGTAGGTATAGTGTATAGACCGTCATATTGGGATGATATAAACACACCCAGTCCTTTTTTTCCCCTCAATTTAACAACATAAAAACGGTGGACCAATTGGAGCGGTTTTGAGACCAACCGCAACTTGACGTAGGAGTGCTGTCCCTTCCGCCCACCGAATTGATTGACAGCTGCGTATTAACATGTCTCCGTAGTAACGTTTATAATCCTATCAACAAGACAGGACGTGCGCAAAGCAACCGGGAATAAAAGGTCTGTTCAGTTCATCATCAATCATCATCAAATGTGATCAAGAGTGAGTTTTACAAGTTGAAAATGTTTTAAAACAGTGCATGTTTTTAATAAATTACAGCCATTTACTTCAGATTTACTTCATCAACACAGTCGCGTGTCAGAACAATTATAAAAGATGCTTCAATCCCGGTTTGTGGACGTTAAATCAGGTTTATTTTGTACATTAACGTTACAGATATCCATACAGCAGTGGAAATTAACCTGTATTCTGTCACATTTGCATGCAAAGACAGTGCAAAGCTAAATGCACACGCTGTATATATGTGTGCGTGTGTGTGTGTGTCTGTGTGTGTGTGTCTGTGTGTGTGTGTGAACTTTGTAACGACATTGTGTGTGACTCATCTTTGCAGCTCTACAACAAATGCATCAAATAATCATTGGTAAAGGTCTTTTCTCTTAAACATTACGTAAAAAAATGTATTTCTCTCAAACACTACGTGAGATCTGGTTCCTTTATGTCTGTCAGTTGTCTGAGGCAGCCGAGGGCGGAGACTGAGCTGAAACTTTACAGACACATTCTGGGACACAAAAGACTTATATTAAATCTGGAAAAATGGGTAACCTAGGTGCCCTTTAAGGTGGCCGAGAGAGCTTAACTCGCTGCAATTTAAGAAAACACATGCAATTACAAAAAACACCCGCAAAATAAAGAAACAATCTTCATCAATTTGACAGCACACCTGTTGTAAATTCTCACAACACAAACGACTAAAGAAATGTGCTGCATTTTGTCCCAACACAAACAACTGAAGAAACGTGCTGAATTTAATAAACACGCTGCATACTATTAAAACAATGTTTCACATTTAATCATCAGTTTATTTAGGCTACTATTTACAAAAGACAATGGAATCAGGTAATTAATAACAACAAAAAAAACTCACCTTTAAAAGTCCACCAACAACTTCACCGATCAACAGTTACGGCATAATAACACATCCATATCTCAGCAGGGTCCGTCATGTTGTTGGCTTCTCTTTCTTAATATGCTGATGTTTTTTGTAATTGCTTGTGTTTTCTTAAAGTGCAGCGCGTTGAGCTCTCTCGATCACCATAGGTTTTAGCCCTAATAAAGACAGCAGAAGTCAATGATTCATTTGAATTATTTAACCTGACATGTTTACTGCTCCAAAATATTTTAAAAGTTTCTCAAAACAAAATATTAGTTTTAGTTTTTTACCCAGACATTTAAAAAGAATATGTTTCAGAGCAGTAATCACGTAAAACCGTGAAAATTTTATCCAAGGTTATCATACCATCATAATCTTATACCGGCCCATGCCTACTAGTAGCAGGCCCGGCTCCCCACCCAATCAGGAGCTTGGCCCACTTTGGCCCCACATCAGATAACAGCAATTTTTTTGTGATGCGTTTCATAACTGAGAAAGCAGCTTACATACGATGTGCTTTAAAAACATGTTTTGGCAAGCCAGTCTCATTTACAATCTTGATTTAAAGTATTCCATTTCAATAATTTTAAACCATTCAAGCTGCATTAGATGAAAGAGAACCTAATTCGGCATAGAGCACAGATTTCTGTGTGCATCACGCGTCTTAGCACGCATTACCAAACGCACTTCCCTTTCATATAATTTCATGCAGTCATAATTTATACAATAGAAAGTCTTGAAGAGCACAAACAGTTCAGCAGCACTGAGTAGGATAATCGGGAGATCTATTGGGCCCGCTTAAACATTATAGCATTTTTTTCATGAGCAAATATTAAGTTCACTATCTGTTAATGACTCAGAGAAACGGACAAATCACAGGCAGTTTCAGTAGTGAAGTTTGTGCAAAGTGCATCACACAAAATTCAAACACGTGTGCAAAGCACTTTGTTGCAGTTTGTGTCAAAAATATCAATATTTTGATACATATCCACACATAATCGTGCTGTCGCTTTGCTCTGTCGAGCGCTCTCTTCTCTTGACGCACATAAACAATATTGACCTGTATAAACAATAGAGATGTTAGTGACTGAACTAATATCAATATTACCGACTCGATTAATTAAATAGGACAGCTGTGCTTTCTTATGCTGTCGATTGCCGATTTTTCCCTTTAAATCTCTCAAATTATTATTTGTGATCTCCCTCAGTTATTGGACTTTTTAGCCAACAAGGGAAAATCATCAAAAACATACACACTAGATCTTAAACTGTTACTGTTTACTGTTGTGCTTAATGGTAGTGCAATACAATATTGACAATTCAGGATTCAAATATGAATATTGAATAAATATTGACATTTCAAGATGTTTCAGCAAGCAGGTCGACTCACACATAGATCGCTATGGTAAAGCATGCTAAACTCCATATGTGCATCGATTAAAACATGTTATATGTTTTATATGTGAAATAAACGCTGAAATTTTTTTTTGATAATCTATATGGTAATTAGCTATAGTGTCTACCACTAACAAGAAGGCTAATTTGCAAAGGTCTGCAATTCAAAAATGTGTTATTAAAAAAATACTAATGTCCATATTGGCTCTGGTGCATTAAATAATAATTAATAATAATATTAAGATTTTTTTAAATCTCAAAATATAGAAAATGGTATGGAATGTTGATATTTTTTCAAGGCATCATCTCGAAGTTGGACATTCCAGCACTGTGAAAACACTAGTTACAGTTATTGTTAAGACTATTATATGCAATATGGGTGATTCTATTGCATGTTGATATCACAATAAAACTCTTTAAAAACAGCAATTATTTCCAGTATCTTATTGAAAGCATATTTAATTTTTATAATTCAGTTTTTGCCAAAAATAAATGTTTAAATGTTTTACTTTTAGAGAAATAAACTGTCTTTTTTATATTGTCTGTCAACTCTGTTATGGATGAATTTAGTAATGTGTAGAAATAATAATAAATTATAGCAAGAAACATTCTTATGGGTAGTTACTAAATTGTAACTGAATTGACCGTAGCAATGATAGGCCTGTATCTATTTTTTGTTGTACGATATATTGCACCAAAATATATTGCGACAAACAATATTATTGTCATTTTAAGACAATATTAATATTAATATGTCAATTTTATGTCATTCATTATATAATGCCAGAATGATAATATCACAATGCAAGTACACTCTTGCAAAAAACACACAATATTTTATTCTTAAGAACATTTTATTTAATTATAGTCATTTTAACAATTCAATAATTAGGCATTGGAGTCAGAATGTGAAAACGCATATCCTAAATAAATAATATTTAGTGTTAACAAAAAAGTGCAATGGTTAAAAGTAATATATCTGCTACCAGATCTATTTTCAGTTGTCAGACATCCACATGAAAATATACTATCGTAATTTATAGTAAATACTATAGTGTTTTTAACCATACTGACAACTCCAGTAGAGGTAGAGATGTTGCACAATCAGTTAAAATGTTGCTAGAATTGTTTTTATGTATGGGCGATATATATTGCATCACTAAAAATAATTGAATTGATGTCCATGTGTTGTGCGATAAGTCAATATATTGATTATTGTGACAGGCCTATATATATATATATATATATATATATATATATATATATATGTCAAAATATATATATATCTATTAATATAAATATATATAAATATATGAGCAATTCAATGTCAACCTTGCCATAAAAAAAAAATTAAGTTTCCACCAAAATAGGGAAACAAGTATTTTCCAGTACTTTAAAAATGCTTAAAAATGTATCTGTCAATGTTTTCAAACTATTATATTAGATTTACCAAAGTCACACGATTGGCAATTTCACATCTGCCACATCCATAACAACACTTTTTCCTCATAAATGCAAAAAAATAAAATAAAATAAAATCAATCATTTTTGTTCTATAAAGAGCCGACTCTTATCCTTTAGATTAGCATAGTTTCTTTTGGGTTGTGCAATTTAATTTCTACAAAGTATGTTGTACTCTGAAACTTGTTGACTTTTTTTTGTCACATCCATAACGCATGTTTATTATCCTTATTTAAAATAGACAGATGTTTACAAATTGATTTTTTTTTTCTGCTCCCACAACACTTTGGTTAGTTGTTTTGCAAAATATAAATCAATATGATGTTAACATATACTTTCTATGTGAATTTATGTTTTGAGTTTTTACTGCAAATGTCACATCCATAACGCTGAAACTGCTCATATATATCATTATATCACATATGCCCTGCTGATATCATATATATATATACTTGGCCCACCCTAAAGTTCCAAGCTGGAGCCGGGCCTGACTAATAGCAGAAACTAGTATGGTTTATGAAATGTTAAAGCGGTTTGCTATCAAGTAAACATCGCTGTCTGTACTATGCAGTGGTTTGAAATGGGCGTTTCAGAAAAGTTTTGACATTAGATTAGGCGGGAAATGTCTCCCCCCTCTGGAGATTCACAACTATAACATCAAAACACTGAGAAAATGCTTCTATGAGAAGAGAGAAACGTCTAGAACATTCCATCATTGCGGGAGATAAACATACGAAGTACACTCAGAAATAAATGTACAGAATCTGTCACTTTTCAAAAGGTACTCTTTTGCTCCTAACAGGTCATATTAATACCTAAAAACGTACAAATCTGTACCTCATAGTACTTTAAAGGTACAAAAGTGTGCGAATTATACATTGACATATACATGGGGGTGTCAATTTTTTCGGTAGTTTGGTAATGCGTGCTTCAGTGAATCAAATTTATATAGGCATTTAAATTACATCTCATTTATTAATAAAATGTATACGTTTTCAGTGTTTTGAGGGATGTTTTGTGACTATTTTATTGGTTTTTGAAGGTCAAACTATACAAATTGTCTTTTTTAGGCTACATGCAGATAAACACCTATTTTACAAGAAATGTGTTTTGTGAATACTTACTGTAAGATGTCTATCTGTGCTCTAGAACTGCCAGTTTCAGACTGTTGAATGATAATTTTCTTAGCATTGATTGCCGCAATTATTCATTTACAATGGTATGAACCGTTATAGGGGGGTCAAATGTATATTTATGTTATACATTTTTAATTATTAATATTTTAAATATAGATCAGAGAAAGCTATTTCTTACTATTAAAGGGCTAACTCCCCATACATCTTGTTTTGATGTCCTCCAGGGGGGATCATGCGTTAATTAGGGGGGTCAATCCCCCCAAACCCCCTTGTAATTTACACCCTTTCTAAAGGTACTAATGTGCAGCTGTTAAGTACAAATTGTACCTTTTGAGAAGGTACCGCCCCTGCTGAAAAAACAGCTTAAACCAGCTTAGTTGGCTGGTATAAGCTGGTTGATCGGCCTGGTTTTAGAGGGGTTTGGGCCATTTCCAGGCTGGTTTTAGTTGGTCAGGCTGGGAAATGTCCAGCTGAAACCAGCTTGACCAGCCTGGTTTCAGTAGGACATATCTGATTTTGGCTGGGATCCCAGCCTGGCTAGGCTGGTTTTAGCTGGTCATCTCCCAGTCTAAGTTTAGGTTTAAGATTAAAGCTTTAATCCCCTTGTGGAAATTCATTTTGACATGGTGGTGCGTCACATATAACAAGAATGACACACTTTACACAAACACCAACACTTAACATCAAGTACACAAACAAAAAACTGAAAGAAAAAAAATTATAATAAAAAATGTAATAACATTAATAATTTATATAAAAAATTATAATTAACAATAATAAATAATACTACATTAACTACATTTATTACGTAACCAAATTGCTCCAGGCACAAAAGAAAATTTATAACGATTTGTGGAACATCTTATTGTCCTTAGACATCGCCCAAGAGCATCCACTCAAAATATTTGTTTAGTATTTGTCCTAGTATTTTATGTGCCACCCCTCAACACCTGCTGTTTGTAATATGCAAGACTTCACAGGGGAACTCCTAAAATTTTAAGAATAAATTAACAATGCCTTGAAGACAATTCTTGTTTTTTATAGGTCTGACCAGCTAAGACCAGGTTGGAAATTGCTGGAACCTGCCTAGAAATGACCGAAACTCCTCTAAAACCAGGCTGGTTGACCAGCTAATACCAGCCAACCAGCTAGGCTAAGCAGTTTTTTTTTTCAGCAGGCAGTGGCAGCTTTTGTACTACCTTTATTTCTGTGAGTGTAACTAACAAACAAAAATGAAGCGTATGAAAACGAGCATATGTAATGCTTGTAACATGGAAGAATATTGCTTTTGAATGATTATTTTTAATGTGTGAAATGTGTTTTTTTTTTAAATCAGTGCCTGTGGTGTGTTTTCTGAAGCCAGTGTGTGTATTCCTTGTATAGGTTAGTCAGATACAAATATTATAAATATTGATAGCTAAAAATGTACTTCTTTTTTTATTCATAGGAGAAAACAGTTTTATAAATGACAAAGTGTTGAGAATCATTTAGTTAATAAAATCCCATGTCATATTACCTATGTTATCTTTCTTTTTTTTGTGCGCACACACACACACACACACACACACACACACACACACACACACACAC
>CAIGQZ010034999.1:7443160-7455829 GCA_903798205.1 Danio tinwini | reverse complement strand
ATGAATGAATGAATGAATGAATGAATGAATGAATGAATGAATGAATGTAATTTGCTGTTTAAACAATGTGCTGCAGGGCGTGAAAATGATACCTAGGCTGAAACTAGCAAAAAAAAAAAAAAAGATGGAATGTATGACAGAGCCTCATGATTTACCTTCATTTGAGCCACTGCTTAGGGCCAGATGTTTGCCATCATCAGCCCTGTGGACCACAGAGGGACCTGGAGAAGCTGAAGGAGGAACACTGGACCAATGGGAAGGGATTTTAGGAAATGGGCTTCCCCTCAGATGAACTCCAGCAGTAGGAGCTACAGATGAACGTGTCGTCATCGGCTTTCTGGTTGTCATTTGGTGAGCCTGTATGGAAGCCTGCGTCTTAAAATCTAAAAAATAAAGAAATAAATAAACGAGGCTTGTTATATAACAGGCAATGAGATGCACATTATGTTCAACTTGATCATGCGTTTGCCAATTCATCCCTCTGACTTCCTTCCGCTTTACCACATCCATGACCCTCATAGGAAACCAATCCGTGATGATGTCACATCCACAGTTTCCGATTTCCTTGGCACACTAACAGTTTGTTCTGATTTGGTGCCAAATAACACACAAACTTAGATAGAATTAAATGTGCATCAGAAAGTTCCCATATATGAATGAACATATATTGTATATATACACTTATAGCTAAAAATATATATTTGAACATATATGTACATATTTGTAATGCCAATGGTTGATACAAATATATGTAAAGGGAAATATTTTGAAATATATGTCTTATATATATTTCTGATATGTGAAATATGATATGTGAAAACATTATGATATGTGAAATTCCTAAATTTATGATATGTGAAAACTTATATGTGTGTCAGAACGCGAGTGATTAAATGCATACAGTGCTTTAACAATTCATATGTGCGGTATTTCTGCGATCTGGTGCGAATGAGACCAAATAAGTGAACCGTGAAGTTTGCGTTAACCGCGCACCGACCATCATACGGTTGGCGGGCCCTCCATCTGTGCACACGAAGAATAACTTTAACTATATTCTACCTCTAAGCTTCAAGCATGGAAAAGTTGCTGGAGTCTACGTTCTGTGTCTCGTGCCATTTGAATCGCATCCTAATAAAATCTGAGATAACAAACTTTAAAAATAACTTTATATATCGAAAACACGCATTATTTTACATAACTACGAGCACACATTTTACACATTTGTAATAATTACTTTACCAGTGATGCAGCATGGGGAAAATCCTGAGCTTGCAGTTTATGAAACGGCAACACAACAGCACCAGTCTGCAGAAGGGCTTCTCTAGCGCGTGTGTATCTGCTCTGTAAGCGCCGCGCACATCTTCCTCTGGCTCTGCGCCAAGCGGACTAATTTTTAACATCTGATGACGCGATACACTAAAGTAAAAATCATTTTATTCTTTTATTACTCAGCGTTTCTTCCTCGTACTACTGGAAGGAAGACCGCAGTTTGAGAACCACTGCTGTATGTAATTTACATATATTGCCATATATCAGATTCTATATAGGTTAGCTTATATTTATTAGGCTTAAATTAATTACTTTGATTTAATTTATTGATTACTTTATTATTTTTATTTAATGCTTATATTTATTATTATTTATAAGGATTTGCTGTGTAATCATGTTAAAGTTTGTAAAAAGGCCATTTTAAACCACATATTGTTAGCAATGGGATAATTAAAGTGGAAGCAGTCAGTCAGTTTACATTATTTTGTAAATTGATTTCAGTGACACGATGGCTCAGTGGTTAGCACTGTCGCCTCACAGCAAGAAGGTTATTGGTTCAATTCTCGGCTGGTTCAGTTGACATTTGCATGTTGGCGTGGGTTTCCTCTGGGTGCTCTGGTTTCCCCCACAGTCCAAACACATGTGCTATTGGTGAATTGAAGAAACTAAACTGGCCGTAGTGTGGATGAGTGTGTTTGGACATTTCCCAGTACTGGAATGGGTATCCACGGTGTAAAACGTGCTAGAATATGATAAATAAAGGGATTAAGCCAAAGGAAAATGAATGAATGAATGTAAATTGATTTCCACTTTCATTAAATTATCTATTACAAACTCGATTAATGTAACCATTTTGAAGAAAAGGGCTATAGATAAGGGTTTTACTATAGCTTTTAGAGCGGTATTCCAAGATGGCGGTGCCCTTGCGCTAAAAGCTATAGTAAAACGTGCCCTTTTCTTCAAACGGGTTACATTAATTGAGTTTGTAATATATATTTTCATTAAAGTGGAAGCCAACTTACAAATTTCCCAGTACTGGGTTGCAGCTGGAAGGGCATCTGCTGTGTAAAACATACCCTGGATGAGCTGGCGGTTCATTCCGCTGTGGCGACCCCTGATGAATAAAGGGACTAAGCTGAAGGAAAATAAACGAATGAATGAATCAATTTACAAAATGATGTAAACTTGACTGACTGCTTCACTTCCACCTTAAGTACTTTCTTATTTCTGCAACATCACACTCCAATTGGGAGAGAAGATATGTATCAGAAAGTCGCTTCTTAATTTACATACAGTCAATATAATTGAAATACAGTCAAGGACTATTTTGTTCATTTAAATGCGAGACAAACTAATTCAGAGTATGCATTAAATAAAATGTACAAATGTTTTTAAAGCGAGATGTCCTATTTTGGTGTCTGTATTAAATTACATTTACAAAAGTTTTTTACGAACAGAAAACATGTTTACATGCAAATGTTGGGGGTGTGACGAGAGGCTTACTCTATGAGATGAGACGAGACAAGTTTGGGTTCACGAGAACGAGATGTTTTTTCTTACATTATTTTAAAGAAATCCTTAAAGATGCAAAATATGAATGAAAAATATTCTTTTATTCAACTGAAAAAAAAACTGCAAAACTGTTTTTTTATTAACTTGTAATGAATGTTGCAGTGGCGTAGCAGGTAGTGCTGTCGCCTCACAGCAAGAAGGTCACTGGTTCGAGCCTCGACTGGGTCAGTTGGCATTTCAGTGTGGAGTTTGCATGTTCTCCCTGCGTTCGCGTGGGTTTCCTCCGGGTGCTCCGGTTTGCCCCACAGTCCAAAGAGATGTAGTATAGGTGATTGGGTAGGCTAAATTGTCCATAGTGTATGAGTGTGTGAATGTTAAAGTTTGTAAAAAGGCCATTTTAAACTACATATTGTTAGCAATGGGATAATTAAAGTGGAAGCAGTCAGTCAGTTTACATTATTTTGTAAATTGATTTCAGTGACACGATGGCACAGTGGTTAGCACTGTCGCCTCACAGCAAGAAGGTCGCTGGTTCAATTCTCGGCTGGTTCAGTTGACATTTGCATGTTCGTGTTGGCGTGGGTTTCCTCTGGGTGCTCCGGTTTCTCCCACAGTCCAAACACATGCACTATAAGTGAATTGAAGAAACTAAACTTGCCGTCGTGTGTGTGTGTGTGTGGATGAGTGTGTATGGACGTTTTCCAGTACTGGAATGGGTATCCACGGTGTAAAACGTGCTGGAATATGATAAATAAAGGGATTAAGCCAAAGGAAAATGAATGAATGAATGTAAATTGATTTCCACTTTCATTAAATTATATATTACAAACTCGATTAATGTAACCATTTTGAAGAAAAGGGCTATAGATAAGTGTTCAAATAAAAATATAATAATACATATTTTGCTAATATATGAATAGAAAATGTATAATTTATAATTTAGTCTTTATATAATTTAAAATATTTGCAAAATATTTACTTATATTGTGTTCTAAATAGAAGCAATGACACAGGACAGAGGGAATATTTTCCATGTTAAAAGGAGTTTTGGTTCTAACCAACACTTCAAATTGATATATTAGAAACGGCTTCTATTTCTCACAGCTGAACATGTGAAACCTATGACAGTGATCACTTTAGGTACACCTCATGTGCTTTATTAAGTGTTAAATGCTAACAATGTGAGTCTGAATGCCATTTTACATGACATGTATTGCCATATACTGAAAGCAGCAGCAGATAGTTCACCTCAGATCTTGAAAATACAATAAACTGTTTGAAATTGAACTTTAGAACTTAACACATACGAGTGATTCAGCCTCTACCTTTAATGATGTTAAAGAGGGTTAACATGTATTAAATAGATTATAAACCTTACAGTTTCATGAGTGAGTGCATATCCTGTGTTTCTGAATGACTATATTTAAATTTCTGTCGTGTTTCGTCTGGTGCAAACAGCCAAATTGATCATCACTGCGTATCTCGTCACGAAGCAAGTTGTTAGGACATGTGGTTATAATGTAACCTGCTCACCTAATGTTTACGTTTGTAATATTTATATCATTTACTAATTTATAACCTCATGTGGAACTGAATCTGTCTCATTTCGACGTCTGCTACTGTTCATTTCGGTCACAGACGCATGCTTTCAGAGCCTTTCTGAATGAATGAATGAAATACGCTGTTTTTCAAAAAGGCAACCCGGGGTGCTGAATTATAGTTGGCTAAACTGGCATTATGCGGGTTAAATTTACCTAAACAAAGACAGTGATCCAGCACGGATCAAAGCAGAATATCTGACTTTAGCATTGTTTTTCAGTTAAACAAGTATGATTAGGATCATACTTGTTACACAGGATGTTTCTTAAATATCTGCACACATACTATGGTATTTTTATGCTTTAGAAGAGTAGAGTCAAAAACTTGCATACAGCACCTTTAAATAAAGTGCAGATTAAAGGGTTGTGGCCAGAATAGGTTTTTGACTGTTTGGTGCCGTTTCATGAATGAATGATATGTAGGTTAGTATATGCTTAATTCAGCTGATTTCGTTTCAATTTTTTTCAGTTGAATGAAATTAACTTTTCTAATCATCTTAAATTACATCAATCAAACTGACTAAAACATTGTATAACAAACTATTTAGTTAAAACCAGATTCACTTATTAAAATAAGTTAAACCAACATAAAAATATTTGTTATCTTGACTTTTTTTAAATCTTTGACCTAACTTTTTTTTAACAGTGTACATACAATAATTCATAATTAATTTAAATGGTTTACCTGTTAAATTAAAGCAAAAGACATCAAATTGCTTGCTGGGATTTGCACGCCACACCACAACCCCAGTCCTGCCATTGCCGCAGTTGGGGTTAACCTGCACTCGAGGAACAACAGCGATCTGCTCGTCGATCCACCCGAACCTATCATTTCCAAAGAGAAATATGAATAATCCTCGCATTAAACGTATCTGTCTTTTCAGAATTGAGCAGTGTTTTACCTGCACGTCTCCAGGCCGTGTTTCTGAGCCTCTGCTAGCTGTCCTTTGTTTGCAATCGTCAATCCGAGATGCTCGCAAAGATACCTGGCTGATGATGCGTTTAAAGCATATTGATTCCCAATGGAAGCTTCTAATACCCCGAAGATGGCTTGTTTAGGGTACACTGTTTATCAGAAGAAAACATACACACATATAGTTATTTAGCATAATAAAAATGAGGAAACCCACGCCAATACAGGGAGAACATGCAAACTCCACATAGAAATGCCAACTGACCCAGCCAAGACTTGAACCAGCAACCTTCTTGCTATGAGGCTACAGCGCTACCCACTGCGCCACCGTGCTGCCCATATTGTTATTTGTTGTAACAAAAAGAAGATACTTTCAAGAATGTTGGAAACTGGTTATAGTTATAATAGGGGGGAAATGCTATGGAAGCCAATGCCTTGTTTGAGGTGCACTGCTCATCAGAAGAAAAAAAACAAAAAATGTATTATTTTGTGTAACAAAAATTAAAGGGATAGTTCACTTAAAACAGAAGATATTTTGAGAAATGTTGGAAACTGTTAAAAAATGTATAGTAATAATAGGGGAAAATACTATGGAAATTAATAGCTTAATTAGGATGCAGTGTTCATCAGAGGAAACATACAAAATATAGTTATTTTGTATAACAAAATTAAGGGCATAGTTCATCCAAAACACACACAAAAATATATTTTTAAGAATGTTGGAAATTGGTAACCATTTATTTTCATAGTAAAGGGGAAAATACTGAAATACTGAAAAAAAGCAAATACCTGTATATTGTTATTTGTGTAACAAACATAAGATATTTGGAAGAATGTTGGGAACTGGTAGCATTGATAATGTAAAAAAAAAACTATTATGGAAGTCAATGGCTACTTTTAACATTTTACATATACAAAAATACATTGTATGGTTAAAAACATATTAAGATTTTTCTTTTATGCCAAAAACCACTAGATTATTAAGTAAATATCATAATTTTTGATTAGTAATGTGCATTGCTAAGCACTTGGTTTAAACTAATTAAAGATCATTTCTATATAGTTAGTTTTATTTTGAACCCTCATATTGCAGATTTTCAAATAGTAGTCAAATATTTTTATATCCTAACAAACCATAACATATTGGAAAGCTTATTATTAAAAAAAGACCCTGTGACTGATTTTGTGGTCCAGGGTGCACATATAATCAACAACATTACAAAAATCATTGCACATAATCCAAACACTCCATCTAGAACTCTTATAATCAAATTATTAGTCAATAAATAAATGCTCATGGCAGATCTTACCTTTCACCAGCCTCATGTCAAACGTCAGAGCAGACATGAACATGCTACTGAAAAACACCATCTTCATCATCATCTTCCTCATCCTCATCCAGGCTCTTGTCATGGTGTTTCTGAGTCAAGTGTTGTTCCGAGTGTCAAACGGAGAGGTTATAGGGAGGCTAAACTCCCCAGGGGGGCGTCCCATTGCGTGGAGGGGCGGTTATTGCATAAATGACCCGTACAAAGTGTCATGACCAAGAGGAAACAGGAGGTGCGCTTGGCATCTCTGATGAGGACGCCGCTCTTCAGGAGACCAAGGAGAGAGTGTGTTTGAATGAAGACCTGCTGACGCACGCCAACACACACAAACATTTCCATGCTTTGTGTCATAGAGAGTACAGTGCAGATCCACAACCTGTGCAGGAAATCCAGAACGCCAGGGGAACATGCTCTAGACTAATCAGCTTTCTCTTATATGATTTTCCTGATAACCGAGGACTTAGGGAGGTCATTTCTAAAATAAAATAAAATAAAAAAAAAAAATAAAAAAAAAAATAATAATAATAATAAAAATAAAATAAAACAAAATAAAATAAAATAAAATAGAGTAAGATGGAAGATGAATAAGATACTATGCAATAGTTATAAAAAAGTTAAACTTCTGACAATTATTAAAGTCATACTTGATCCATAACACCAGGGGAATATGCTCAGGACTGATCTAGTCAAAAATGTGTTTTTTTTCATATGATTTTTCGGATAACTGGGCACTCTGGGAGACCCATTTAAAATAAAATAAAAATAAATAAAAATAAATAAATTAAAATAAAATAAAATATAAAATTTAATAAAAAATTAATAATTTTTTAATAGAAAAATAATGAAATAAAAAAAATTTAAAAATAAAATTAACAAAAATTAAATATTACATTAAATAAAACATATAATACAATTTTTATTATTTTTTTATGAAAATAAAATAAAAATAAATAAAGTAAAAATAAATGAAATATAAGTAAAATAAAAAAAATAAATTAAATTAAATAAAAAAATTTACTGAAATAAAAAAGTAATAAAAGAATTTTTAAAATAAAATAAAATAAAATATTACATTAAATAAAACATATGATAAAAAATTATAATTTTTTAAAATAAAAATAAAATAAAAATAAATAAAATAAAAAAATAAATGAAATATAAGTAATATAAAAATGTAATTAAAATAAAAAATTAACAGAAATTAAAAAAATAAAAATTAAAAATTAAAAATAAAATGTAATAAAACATTTTTTATAAAAAGTAATAAAAGAAAATAAAAATAAAATAAAATATTACATTAAATAAAACATATGATAAAAAAGTATATTTAAAAAAAAAAAATAAAATAAAATAAAATAAAAAAATAAATGAAATATAAGTAATATAAAAAATGTAATTAAATGAAAAATTTAACAGAAATTAAAAAATAAAAAATATAAAAAATTAAATATAAAATGTAAAATCAATGAAATATAAGTAAAATAAAAAATTATTAAATTAAATAAAAATTTTTACAGAAACTAAAAAAGTAATAAAACTAAAAAATTAAATATAAAATGTAACAAAAAATAAAAAGAAAAAAGAAAAAAAATCGAATATTACATTAAAGAAAACGTATAATAAAAATTTCATTATTTTTTTATAAAAAGGAATAAAATAATAAAATAAAATAAAAATAAATGAGAAGTAATAAGAAAAAAATAAATAAAATATAGCTTTTTCTCATAGGGTTTTTCTGATAATCATGGACTTTGGGAGCTCATTTCTTTTCTAAAACAAAAAATAAAATAAAATAAATAAAAATATTAGAAAATAAAACAAATCATGCATTGATAAATTTCTAAAATAAAATATGCATGTAATGAGATACTAAGTAATAGTTCTGCGATAAATCAAAATTATGACAATTTTTAAAGTCATACATAATCCATAAGCCCATTTCTACCAAAAATTTGATTGAGATTAAGATTAAAATTAAATTAAGCTTTAAAATACATAATTATCTATAGATAATATTTAAAATACTAAAAATATTCATATGATAATATGTAAAGTAATAGTTATGAGATACATTAAGTGAAAGTTATGAGATCATTATTATGAAATTCATAATTGGGACAAATTATTGACAGTTTTATTTTTTTATTTGTAAAACAAAAGACAAGCAATTAGCAATATGATACAGGCAAAAGAGATATGAAAAAACAGTAAAGTATTTATTGTGATTATTTAATTATTAATAATAAAAGAAAATATATTATGGACCCTTTTCACAAGACAGTCAGTTATGACACATTTATTGGTCATCATCAGCATCTTAATTCCTTCAAAGTGTTTAATATCTTATTATTTTTTTGTATTCTTCCTTTATATTTTAATGTACTGTATGTACATTTATAAAGCTTGTCTGTGTTAAATCATCTTTGCATCAAATTCCTAAAAAACAACTCATTACCTAAAATATAAATGATATAAATATAATTTATATCATAAATGATTACTAATAAATGATTACTAATAATTACTTATGCAAGTTGTTTATAATGGGCACCACAGTAAATTTGACATTGTTCTCTCTTCTGGTTCCTGTGATCAGTCTACATTATTTTTACCATGTTTTTTAAAAGTTGTGATAACACATTATTAAGTTGAGTATCATTTAGTTATATGGAAGTTTAGTTATGTGACAGTTCCTCTAACACAAAGATTATTATTGGTAGTCTATTAATTACTATTAATAGAGTCAGTTGCCTTTGACATAAAACTATTCATTCTTTTTTAAAGTGGCAAAACACTCTTCATTAAACCGTCAACTTATCCAGCATATGTTTTACACAGCAGATGCCCTTCCAGCTGCAACCCAGTACTGGGAAACACCCAAACACAAAAATACACTACGGCCAATTTAGTTTATTCAGTTTATTTTTAGCACATGTCTTTGGTCTGTGGGGGAAACCGGAGCACCCGGAGGAAACCCACGCCAACAAGGGGAGAACATGCAAACTACACACAGAAATGCAACTGACCCAGCCGGGACTTGAACCAGTGGCCTTCTTGCTGTAAGGCGACAGTGATAACCACTGAGCCATCATGTCGCTGCTCAAAACACTCTTATATATCTATAATATTTTCATTATGAGATGCTTCTGAATTCATAAAAGAGAGTGTGTGTGTGTGAAAGCCTGTGCTGATTATGCAGTGAACTGACTGTGTGTTGTTTATAAAGACGCTGCTGAGATGATGTGTTTAGATATCACTCTAACTTCTTTGCCTTGTTTTTTCTGCTTTGGTCTCTTAATGGACAATTTCCTTCTGTTCTCTCTGTGTTTGCTTATTAACGGCTGATGTCCATCTCACTTCCTGTGATAGAACGCAAACACAGCTTAAACACACTTCCGGCAAAACATCTCTCCAAAACACACAGACACATGCAGATTTGTTCGTATATCCCAGTGGGGACCAATAGACAATGATGTTTATATGATACAAACCAAACATTCTCTCCTTTTTACCCTCAATCAAAACCTGTTGTTCGAAACCTGCTTTTGAAAACACTATCGCTTGGGTTTAGGGAAGGGGGTGATGGGGTCAATCGGTCCTTTTGAAAACACTATCAGTTGGGTTTAGGGAAGGGGTGATGGGGTCAATCTGTACTTTTGAAAACACTATAGGTTGGGTTTAGGGAAGGGGTGATGGGGTCAATTGGTGTTTTTGAAAACACTATAGGTTGGGTTTAGGGAAGGGGGTGATGGGGTCAATCGGTGCTTTTGAAAACACTATCGCTTGGGTTTAGGGAAGGGGGTGATGGGGTCAATCGGTGCTTTTGAAAACACTATCGCTTGGGTTTAGGGAAGGGGGTGATGGGGTCAATCGGTGCTTTTGAAAACACTATCAGTTGGGTTTAGGGAAAAAGTGATGGGGTCAATCAGTACTTTTGAAAACACTATAGGTTGGGTTTAGGGAAGGGGTGATGGGGTCAATTGGTGTTTTTGAAAACACTATAGGTTGGGTTTAGGGAAGGGGGTGATGGGGTCAATCGATGCTTTTGAAAACACTATCGCTTGGGTTTAGGGAAGGGGTGATGAGGTCAATTGGTGTTTTTGAAAATACTATAGGTTGAGTTTAGGGAAGGGGTGATGGGGTCAATCGGTGCTTTTGAAAACACTATCGCTTGGGTTTAGGGAAGGGGTGATGAGGTCAATTGGTGTTTTTGAAAATACCATAGGTTGAGTTTAGGGAAGGGGTGATGGGGTCAATCGGTGCTTTTAAAAACACTATAGAATGGGTTTAGGGAAGGGGTGATGGGGTCAATCTGTGTTTTTGAAAACACTATAGGTTGGGTTTAGGGAAGGGGGTGATGGGGTCAATCTGTGTTTTTGAAAACACTATAGGTTGGGTTTAGGGAAGGGGTGATTGGGTCAATCTGTGTTTTTGAAAACACTATAGGTTGGGTTTAGGGAAGGGGATGATGGGGTCAATCTGTTGTTTTGAAAACGCTATAGGTTGGGTTTAGGGAAGGGGTGATGGGGTCATTCGGTCCTTTTGAAAACACTATCGGTTGGGTTTAGGGAAGGGGGTGATGGGGTCAATCTGTCCTTTTGAAAACACTATCGTTGGGTTTAAGGAAGGGGTGATGGGGTCAATCGGTCCTTTTGAAAACACTATCGATTGGGTTTAGAGAAGAAGTGATGGGGTCAATCAGTGCTTTTGAAAACACTATCGCTTGGGTTTAGGGAAGGGGTGATGGGGTCAATTGGTGTTTTTGAAAACACTATCGCTTGGGTTTAGGGAAGGGGGTGATGAGGTCAATCGGTGCTTTTTAAAACACTAAAGGTTGGGTTTAGGGAAGGGGGTGATGAGGTCAATCGGTGCTTTTGAAAACACTATAGGTTGGGTTTAGGGAAGGGGTGATGGGGTCAATCTGTACTTTTGAAAACACTATAGGTTGGGTTTAGGGAAGGGGTGATGGGGTCAATTGGTGTTTTTGAAAACACTATAGGTTGGGTTTAGGGAAGGGGGTGATGGGGTCAATCTGTGTTTTTGAAAACACTATAGGTTGGGTTTAAGGAAGGGGGTGATGGGGTCAATCTGTGTTTTTGAAAACACTATAGGTTGGGTTTGGGCAAGGGGGGATGGGGTTAATTGGTGCTTTTGAAAACACTATTGGTTGGGTTTAGGGAAGGGGGTGATCGGGGAAGTAAGTCGTTTTGTCTCTGGTTGATTTACGTGAGAACAGCTGGTGTGATTGGCACTCCTGAGAGAAACTTGAGATCTGAAAAAGCGTACACAGCGGTCTCTGGTGGATTTGCAAAAAAAAAAAAAATTTAAAACAGCAAAAAAATGTAGCTCCTGGGACGTATTTTGCATTTTCCAGAAATGTATATGGGGTATGTATCAATAATGAGCCTCGGTTGTATTTTTTGCTCTGTACATGTACCCAGATTTTTTTTTTGAAAGTGAAATAAATCACACACGTACCCTAGATACAACAAGTATGATTTTTAAACACCTTTATTACAAGGTACAACATGGCACCACAGTAAACACAAGCACACATGTGCAAATATGAAGTCTTTCATGCTAGTTAAAAGTGCTCTTCAAAATTGTGAAAAAGTCTGTACTATTAAAAATCAGTGCTCTGAAGGCACAACCGCACACACACATACAACCGTCAACTACCAGTTGCAAACTATTGCACTTTAGGATCTACCTTGGAATGTCAATTCAAATAAACAACATAGACAAAGGCAACATACTGTATTAAATATCATACTTAATATTTCAAATATAGAATTTCACGAAACCTGAGAAGTTTAATTGTAAGGTTTAAGTGGTATAATTGTATATCAAATGTGACACTAGTCTCATAAAACATTTCTCCTTAATAAGAAAACATTCCTAACCTCAAGTAATAGAACTTATTAATGTACATTGCGCTCCACTAATTTTTGGCACCCTTGGTAAATGTGATAAAAGATGCAGTAAAAAACAAAGTCTTCGTTGTTAACCTTCAGATCTTTTGCTTATAATATTAACAACAACATCAACA
>CAIGQZ010034999.1:7431570-7439070 GCA_903798205.1 Danio tinwini | reverse complement strand
CTTTTTTTAGGCGAGAATGTAGTTGCTTAAATTGCAACTATGCAGTATATTTATAAGGATAGTGCCTATTTTAAAATAATTATCATTTCGGAGATTCACGTTGCATCCATCTACAGATCTGGGGTACGTTTCCCAAAACCATCGTTAGCCAACTAAGGTCGCAAGTTCCGTCATTACAAACATAATTCGTTGATTTGTCATTTCCCAAATCCATCGTTCCAACGAACATTCACAAACTGCGTCGCAAACTTGAGGATTTGAAACTACACCTCTGGAGCTGTAGTTAGAAACATAGTTCCTGGCTGTGTTCTATTCCCACTTATCCTTCCCTATATCCTATTAATTTAGAACATTCTAACATTCAAAGTTGGAATTTTTAAAAATAAAACAGCATTAAGGTAATCTCTCTTAGGTGTAATTTGCTTTCAAAGTATTTTTACAGTTCACTTTTAGCGATCTTCATGTTTACAATTGGGCTCCCTTCGCAGTGCACTTTGAAAACATTGATATTATTTTGAACACAGCCTAATGGCGAAAGCTATAGGTGAGCTATAATTTAAAAGCAGAATTTATGTTACGTCTCCAAAGCTTGTGAAAATAAAAAACATAGCATACGTAATTATTTTGTTTTATAGTGGGTTATTTATTAAGTACCTGTACTGTATATGACATGGGCCTGTTGGTTAGAACTTTCTGCTGTGGTTTGCATGTGTCAAATTGTAAAAGTAGACTTAAAAAATAAATAAATAAACAATATCCTACCTAATAATAATAATAACAATAATAACAATCATTAATATTATTAATATTATTATTAAAGTAAATTTATTTATAATAAATAGCCTCATTATTTATTTATGTATATGATTTATATATGATATTAGAATAGTGTTAGTTTTTGTAAGTGATTTTATGTTTTAGAAAAGAATATGCAATGTTCTTAATAATATTAGTAAATCAAACACAGGCCCTATATGTGCTGTTTACATATATTTCAATTAATATGGAAAGCGAGTGCATGTTTTTACCAAAACTGATATTGGATTTTATTTTAAATGCGTGTTTGTGTAAAACAATATATTTTACACAAAGAAATGATGGGGTTGTTCTCTAAAGAAGTTACTCCACCCCGTTTAGAGCATCATTATGGCCGTTTTACGTTATAACTAACGTGGTTCAAGCGATGGATCTGCGACAAAAAAACTATGGGTTTTGGGAAACACTCGTCACTACATCGTTCTTTTCCCAAACGATGCAAAGTACTATGATAGTTCAACCGCGAGTTACGTCGTTGTTTGGAAATGCACCCCTGTGCGAGAGGTTGTGCAAGGTTTGTAGGCTAAATGTCAGTTTTGTTTGCCCCGTTGTGATGAGACATGAGTGCTGCGTGACGTGCAGTGAGGTTTGTGGCTGGTGAAGCACTGACTCTTTCAAAGTCAGATTTACAAACATTGTGTTTTATATATCACATCAGCATTATTTCTATACACGTAGCAGGTACATATTGGGCCAGGGAAGAATGCATGGCGATTAAATAGGCCTCTCAAAAAAAAACCCAGCTGGTGTTTACAGAGTCCAGTCAGCCGTTTACAAGCAACACACACACACACACACATAGACAGAGCACCATGGTGAATGCACGCGCTCTTTCTCATTCTCACACACACACACAGAGCACCACGGAGGATGCGCTCTCTCTCTCTCTCTGGAATGCGTGCTCTTTCTCTTGGGAGCGCTATATAGTTAAGGTTGCCCGCTACCATTCAAATTACACCAGAGTTCCCGACTGCTACCGCGTTTTATTCTGAAAATTTTTCCTTTATTTATTCCCATGCAGAGATCTACTTGCATCAACCTGTCATACTGAGCAAAGACGGTTGACGTTCATCCACAAGATGGCAACAGAGACCGCATAACAAGTCCTTAGGGGAGAATAACTCGGTATAAATTTCAAACTACAGCTGACCAAATCATTATGAAACAGGTAAGTGACACTAAGTTGATCTCCCTCTTTTGTATGTTGTAGTGCTGTATTTATACCATAGTAGTCTTTTAGTGTTTGCTTTGCTTTGACTTTTTCGGGGTTAATTATTGTGATCTTCCGATTGCAATACTGCAAAAATACTGGGAAATCTCTGTAGACTAATGGCATTTATTGCCATTCAGCCTTATAATCTTAAAATGTGAGCAAAATCACCTGTTTTTTCATCACTTTAGACATTATGCTAGAGAATCATTCAAATACTAGCTCTAAAGTGACGTTGTGTTTTTAAGCAACCGTTTCTGTTGTTCTGACATCAGCTGCATATGTGGATGAATGGCGGAAGAAAGTAGTTCCTTGTACAAAATGATTTTTGAGGCTCTCTGTGTTTGATTTTCTTTTTATATACACGATTATGCTGTCAAACTGTTGTATAAACGCAATATCTCAACATCAATCTTACATCAAACTTAACATCAATCAAACAAATTAAAAACATTAAGTTAAACTTTGCATGAAAAATATCTGAAACCTGATTATTCTGACTATTAACCTGACTATTCAAATAAGTTTTGTAATGTATTTTATAACATAACATTTTACAGAGTGGTCTTAAATAACATGGTGTTTATTGATTGATTGATTAATTGACAATACATAAACAAATAAAATAATAAAATAGCAAAACTCCATTACAAAACATACTTTTTTTATTGTTTGGAATATGAATTAGAGCTGAAAATCTTTGCCCGAACCCGAAGGAACCCGATGGGACCCGGGGCTTAATTTCTATCATTTTAGATGGGGTGTAGCTTGCGCGGTCATGTGATGCATTTTGCGTGAGAAAATAATCAAATGGTTTATTCCAACATTAAAACCTATCCCTGCAAAGGTGAAACAAATGATGACGAAGAAGTAAAAAAAAAACGAACTTGGCAGAGTGGAAAAATGTAGAGCAAGCTGACAGGGTAAAAATGACAAGGTCACTCGCTACATTGAAACCGCTGTCATGGAAAATGAAATGGATGTCCTTGGCTGGTGGACGATGAACAAACAATCCTACGCAAAAATTAGCCAGATCAATACTATGCATCCCCGCTAGTAGCAGTAGCAGTGAAAGAGTGTTTGGTGCTACTGGACGCACCATTAGTGAGTGCAGCACTAAAGCCATCAGTGGATTCAATAATGTTCCTCCACAAAAACATGTAGTCTAGTCTTGGTGAGTAAAGGATTTTCAAATTATAACTAAATATTAATTTAATAAAAAATGCATAATGTAGTAAGAGTATATAGGCTAATATTGGCATTATTCTTTAATTGTTCAGCTTCACCATCGCCTTAAGGCCGGATTTTGAAGAGAAGTGGCGAAAAAAATCCCACAGAGCATTTATCTTAATTTCATTATTGCCAAATACCGGTCATAATTTAGAACTTATTTAAATTTAATTAGTTAGGAAAGACTTATTTTTATTGGTGTGTTGGCCAATTTAAAGGCTAAGTGTATGTATCTAGGCCTATTTAGAGTGCTGAGATGTTACGATGTTACAGGACTTATTTTATTTCTTTGCTCCAACTTCTAAGCAGCCTATACGTTTGTTATGAATAAATTATGTCAAAACACATTTAAACGACACGTTTTCTTGAAAAAAGGCTGTAAACGGGTTCAGGCTTTTAAAAATCTGTCAATCAAAATGTACTTGTAGGGCTCGGGCCGAATTCTGTCTTTTATGACCCGATTACAGCTCTAATATCAATACTGATTTTGAATACATTATGAGGGTAAAAACCTTTTAAAAACCCCAAATTTGGTAACAACTAATCAGAGTATTATGTAATCATCCTACTATGGTTAACTTACATTAATAAAAGTGACAAAAAATATTAAGTTGCATAACTTATATAAAACTTTGCATAACATAAAAAGTTCAGTTGACGCCTGAATAATTTAAAATCAAAATAAAGTGTTACCATTTTTTTATTATGTACCATTTGAGTATTAGTAGACTGTCTGCTTAATATCTGTTGACACTGCTCCTGCAACAGACATTTAACTGACTATAAGAAACTTTTCAAGTACATGTCAACTTACACTAACCCCAACCCCAACCCCAACCCTAACCTAACAGTCTACTTATAATCTAATGAGAATTAGTTGTCATGTAGATGTAACGTAACTTAAATTCAACAAACGGACTATTAAAATAAAGTGTGACCAAAATAACTTATTATATACACAAAATATATATTAGTCAATTCTACCAAAACATTATACATTTATTGACTATATTGTGACTAATAATATTCATTTGTTTTACTGTGTGGAATATGAAAACGCATATTGAATGCTCTATAAGAGTTAAAACTCCCCCTTTTACAACCTATTATACATTACATTGTTTTTAACAAGTAATCAGAATATTAAGTAACTGATTTCTAATATTTTTCAAATAGGGTTAGATAGTTTTCAAAACAAGAGATAAAAATGCCACCACTTGCTGAGAATTTTTTGCAATTATGCAACTGTGTGATATCTATCTAATCATCTGAACTGCTATTGTTTTGTGAGCGGGGGGATCACACAGATTGAGTGTAGTGCCAAGGGTGTTACCCTTTATTATATGCTTCTTCTTCAATCTTGGCTTTGATCTCTTCTGTAACCTTCTCTGGACTGCACACAACTTTGGTTGGCGTTGCTTCACTTTCCTGCTCCGTCAGAGGGTTTCCACTGCTTTGTTCCACATAGGAAAGAAGAGACAGAGATGGAGCAATAAAAAAAAAACTGCCATTACGCAGATGTGTGTGAACTATCAAACCATCTCTCTGCTTTCATTAACCATCCATGGGTAATAACAACAATAACCTTTGGCCTAATGGAGAGACTTGAATGCCTTAAAAAGAAACATGGTGCACACATTCAGCTAAATAAGTGACACATGAAATGCTTAAACATGTCCTTCAGGAGGTCTTTTAAACTCTTAACTGTTGCCCTTCACTTTTTGACATCAAAATGACATGTTCAACTTAAAGAAAGCTGAGAACATGACTATTGAACTTGTTTGTATGGGTTTACTAAAGAAAAAAAGTCACCTACAACTTCAACATAGGCTCATTCTGATTACGCACCCCATATACATTTCTGGAGAGCGCCAGATACATCCCAGGAGCTACGATTTTTACAGTTTTTTAATTTTGCGAATGCACCAGAGGCCGCTGTGTAAGCTTTTTCAGATCTCAAATTTCTCTCGCGAGTGTCATTCTCGCCTGCTGTTCTCGTGTAAATCCACCAGAGACTGCTGTTGACTGTTTGACTGACTGACTGACCGATTACCGCATCCACCCCCTTCCCTAAACCCAACGACAGTGTTTTAAAAAGCACTGATTGACCAGCGATCACCCCTTCCCTAAACCCAACTGACAGTGTTTTCTAAAGCAATTCAGAAAAAGAAAAGCCCTCGCGGCAGCCTGATTTTTACCATGTTTTTAGATTTTACCACATTCTCACCCTGTTATTTAGTTGTTTATTATTTTTTTGGCTTTTGTTTTTGTCTTACCTACTTTCTGGAACCATTCTTCGTCGGACTCAAACCCCGTCGTTACAGTCAACTCTGCTCTTCATCTCAAATCCTCCGACGTATGCAGCGAGCCACTGTGCAAACTGGTAACAGCGGAAAAGCCGTCCACCCCGGAGATAAGCGGTCAGCTGGTAGCGTGAAAAGGAACGGCGTCATACCGCCCCGCAGCGTACTTTTTAAAGATAAATAGCAGCCATACGTTCCTTTAACTACATAATTCGCGATCTTCAGAAATGTGTACAGGGCTACGTTATCAGAATGAGCCTATGTTGTACATCTTGGATAACATGTGGGTTCATTTTTGTAACCTCATAACCTTATATTTGTTTGTTTTATTGTTAAGCTACAAAAAAGCTATCTGAAATAAATGTTTCAATTTAAATAGTGCAAATTAATCAGATTGAGTTTAAAATGTACATGCGATGGATAGAGAACAATGCAGAGACTTCGATGAGAGTCAAAGGCAGATTCTGCTTGACTAGTGTATTCAGTATTGAACTCCACTGTGTTATAAATGTGACTGTTTATGTTTTTATTGCAATGTTATAATTAAATAAGTTATACTGCATTAGTTAATACCATTCAAAGTAATGCTTTCTACAGTATTTATTGTTTTAATATTCATTCATTCATGGGCGTCACAGTGGCACAGTGGGTAGCACAGTCGCCTCACAACTCGGCTGGGTCAGTTGGCATTTCTGTGTGGAGTTTGTACACTACTGTCTGTAGTGTATGTATGTGAATGACTGTGTATGGATGTTTTCCAGTGATGAGTTGCAGCTGGAAGGACATCCGCTGCGTAAAACATATGTTGGATAAGTTGGCAGTTCAGTCCACTGTGGCGACCCCAGATTAAAAGGGGCTAAGCCGAAAACAAAATGAATGAATGGAGCTTAGTCCCTGATTTAAGGATCTCAAAAAAAAAAAACTTGTGCTGTAGTTTGAACAAGTCATTGTTTGAGTGAAATTATATTACAAATTTGAAGTTGATATCTCAAAAAAAATTGCTATAAGTAAGATTTTTTTGTTTGGCCGCAGTACCAAACATGGCCACCAGGTCATTTATTTTTTTCATTGTGACCATACAAGAGCGCTCCCTATGTGTTAAATGAATGGCAATCTTCAACGCTTTGGTGCCTAGATTAAAGCTTGGTCGCATTTTAATGAAGACAGACGATGTAGGATTGTATCTGAAGCAAAAAAAAAATTCAAAAGGTTAAATAACCCTAAAGTTATGCGCCTTTATGTTTGTGAAAATAATGAAACAATAAATTAATTTTTTATTATACTGCAAAATATGCATATTTTACAAAAAAAAACTGTTTAGCCTAAAACTGTCAGAAAATCTAAGCTAAATATTCAAACAAAACTGTAAAAAAATGCCACACAATTCCTTTATGTTGTCCTAATACAAATCGATTAACTTAGATTAACCATTTTTACAAATTTAGCTGGATTGACCACAAAAAGTGGATTTTCCCCCAAAAAACCTAAGAATTGTGTTGTAGTTTGAACAAGCAAAGTAGTTTGAACAAGTAATTGCTTGACTAAAATTATTTTCCAAATTTGAAGTTGATATCTCAAAAAAAGAGCTTTCACCAAGATTTTTTGTTTGGCCGCAGTACCAAACATGACCACCAGGACATTTATTTTCCATTGGTGACCATACAAGAGCGCCTCCTATGTTTTAAACAATATAAACAGTATTTTGTCATACTTTTGACAATGTTTATAGAGCAGATAAACATTCTAAAGTAGTATAGGAAGTTTGGTGGTATTTGATTTGAATTATAAGGGGTTAACATGACTGGCTTTAGTGTTATGTGTTATTGTCTTTATCTGAGTTCAATCTTGGTGTTTGGATGTGACAGTGTGGTGACATATGCTCTCTCTCTCTCTCTCTCTCTCTCTCTCTCTCTCTCTCTCTCTCTCTCTCTCTCTCTCTCT
>CAIGQZ010034999.1:7409427-7421771 GCA_903798205.1 Danio tinwini | reverse complement strand
GCTACAGTAAAAATCAGCAACCTGGTCAACAGTATGTTTCCTTAATAATGATGTGGAGTGTACATGCTTTAAAGCATCGGTGTGTAATACTATAAATTAAGGAAATATGGTAGTTTACTGTAAAATTTAGAAATAATGTTAACGGTTTATACCGTATTTATACCGTTTTTTTACTGTAAATTTGTAGATAACTTATGTGTAGTGTAAATGTGTACATAACCTATAACATAAGGTTTTCCTGAGATAATGGCCTACCTTTCCCATTTGCATAGACATGGATCTTGATGAACGTGGAACACCTTCATCTGAAATAAAAAATTAACATAAACATGCACACATTAGGGAGGAGGGAAGTCTTTGAAGCACTCGATGATGGCTCGAAGACTGTTTCTTTTACCTCCAGTGTCCATTGAGCCCCCATAGCAGCGGTTGGAGTTTTGGTTGGCGAGCTTCTTAAACTCCATCAGCTCCGCGTGATCCTTCTCATACGTCCGTTTCAGATTCTCCACATACTGCATCATCACCTCCGTGGCCTTGTTCATTCTCTTTTCCTGCCACAGCCAAAGCATAACAAATCAGCATATGCACAATCCAATGTGTACAGTGCAATCATGTGTAGAGTGAAAATGATGAAAATGTCTGTATTACCTACCATCGAAAAACCTGTAGTGCTAACTTGGTCACGTATTAGCCAATCGCATAGCATCTTTTAGTCTCTTTCCCTGCACACTGCCACAGAAGCAGCATTAGCATTAGCTGCTATGCGTTTTAGACGTAATGATTTCAGGCTTGCCTTTAAGAGGCTTTACATGTACTGAGCTGCAGCCATGTGATTGGCTGATTCAATTTTACAACAAATAATTGAACAGGTGTACCTAATGAAGTGGCCAATCAATGTATACCCTTGTGAATAGTAATTATAAGTGTGCACACTTCATAGTAACCACACTATATTCTTCAAATAAAGGGATAATCTATCAAACTTAGAATTAATATATTAGCTGCATGTCTGTTTAATATTATTGCTGGACCAGAAGGTATGTTGATTCAGGGTCATGTCCTTAATTATTGCTTCTAAAGCAAATTAGCAGTCAAAAATAATGCTACCATAATAATGGTAACACTTTAATTTAAGGTGGCGTGATTAGTCATGTTCCATGTACTTACTATAGTAATTACAATGAATTTTGCACAATTACATGTAATTAATCCTAAACCAAACCTACATTCTAACCCCAACCATGTAATTACATGTAATTAATCAGTCACACTCAGTAAAATAAGTAAAAGTTAAAGGAAGTTAAATGAGTTAAGCAATAGTTAAACTGTAAAACAAACTTACCAATTTAATCAATGTGGCACTTTAAAGTCCACAGAACTGACAGGATCCTTGACTTGGATTTAATAATAATAGTCTGCTAAACTAAATAGTAGATTTAAGATGCTAATACAATGATTATAAAGCAGCATCGATGGTCTTAATATTATTTGTATCATCAGTCATTATTAATAGGGATGAAAGAGCAAGGTGGTTATACAGTATTTGCAGGGAACCCATGCAGGGCTTTAATATTAACAGTGTCTCCACTCGCAACAGACGCACACAGCAGAGTCCTTCTGTGGTTTATTTTGGCTTGTGCATTAACCCAAGGGCAAGCATGGCACTTATCTAAATCAATTACAAACATATCTTATCTTCTGAAAAACCAACATTCCCATCTAATGCGTTCTCTACTCCAAGAACAGAAATGAGGGGCATTAGGTGCGGTCACTTGAGCCAAATTTTGCATGTCAAAATGTCTGTTTATTGTCAACAGTGTAGACACAACAGTGTATAAAGCCCAGAACACATAGTAGTCACTTTCAAACCAAGTTCTATTGTCTAACATGGCGAATATGCATTATAACCAAGCGGCAACCTTCTGCTCTCCCTCGGCAAGCCAATACGGAAGTAGCTGAAACTGCAATTCATTGAAATTCTGCTAGTCCTGGCTCCATAATAGAGCAAATTTCTATTGAGCCCACTGTTAAAATAGCCAACTTTACAGCAGAAAAAAAAGGTGTTTACAGCCTGGTACAAAGAACGATTTTGGTTCATATAGCTAATATTACCCTTCATGACAACTGTGAGGGGGGTGAATTTTTTTATAACTCATCCGTTTCCTTTATATTACATCATACTAAGTTTGCATAATTAAGGGCATTGCCACTTGAGTGACAGCTAGCTCTCGCTGGTCGCCGTCACGTCACCTCAGCTGATTAGCCGCTGATCTCGGCATATTCATCATATTTTTGTGTAGTTTTATGTGGCTTTACACAGTCAGTTGCCTTTTGGAATTATTTCTTACAATTATCAGATGATATGGCATGCTGTGTGCACTTAAGTGTGCTCACAAACCATTCACATGGCCTCCGTTTCCCAGGTGAGTAAAATTATATACTTATATACCATCTTTATAAATTTACTTTTTTTTTATTAAGATCATTTATCATTTATAATGTTTATTAGACCTGTAATGCACTCCAGAATCTGACAGATTGATTAGCTGTAGGCTCTAGAACAGTCGTCTGAAGTGTTATACAGTGTTATGCCTGGGTTTCATCAATAGCCTTGCATTTACTAACACAGACTATATCCAAAGTGTTTGGAAGTCATTTGCACTTTCCTCCTGTTGAAAAACGTCATAGGCACAATGCTTAGTGGCTCAGTGTGTAATACATTGAGCCACTAAGCATTGTGCTTATGACGTTGCTTATGAAACAGTGTTTTTAAAAGTCTAAACACTTTATTCATATATTATTCAACCAAGCACATGTGGTCAGAACAGAAACGAGTTTCAAATAATGAAGTATTAAGTGGTTCTCCCATAGGAAAGCCTGTCTAAGCAGAATGCCAGCATGCGTCTGTAGCTCCGCTCACGCTCCGCCTCTTTGCCCTTGTATGGTATGCCCGGTTGGTGCAATGACGCGTGAACAAAATGGCGACGGTTCGCCATGCCTACTGGTAGCTTCTTTTGGGTTCTTCATAAACCTATGGGTGATGTCACGGATACTACGTCCATATCTTTTAGTCTATGATTATGACCATAAACTTGAGCAAAATTGGATTTGTAAAATACTTAACCCAGGCTCATTCTGCAAATGTACTGCTTTATACATTTCTGGAGAGTGCCAAATACGTCCCAGGAGCTACGTTTTTTTACAGTTTTTGTTTTCACAAATCCAATAGAGGCTGCTGTGTATGCCTTTTCAGATCTTAAATTTCTCTCGCAAATGCCATTCACACCTGCTTTTCTTGCATAAATCCACCAGAGGCCGCTGTCAACAGACTGATTGACCGACCGATCGACTGACCCACCCACCTCCATCCCTAAAGCCAACCAATAGTGTTTTCAAAAGCAAAAAATCCCTAATAATAACTCCTGTACAGCAGTCCCACAACATTCTGACACTCAATGACACTCGAATACCCTGTCAGAAAAGTCTAGTGGCTGTGAATGAGCGTTTTACAGTGTCTGGGATAATGTTAATGTTGTTTTTGGTGTTTACATAGATGCATATGGCATATGGTGTACATGCGCAGTATAGCTATGATCTTATTGCCACATTAGATCGTTATAATAACATAATATATGCCTTCAGTGGTTTCCTGAAGATAAATACCAAAAAATAACACAACTGGAATAACTACAGCAGTCACCATCGTCTGATCTCATATGAAACAAGAGATCGCGATGACATATGATGACGTGTGCAGGTGTTGAAGTGCTGTCCCAATTCTTAGAAGTAAATTTTGAAGCCCTTCCCCTTCACAATTGTTTTTAAGGGCCAAGGGGAAGGGGTAGGGGTACAAAAATAGAATTGGGATGGGGCTGAAGTGTTCACCACAACACAAGCAATGTGAGCTAACAAAATCAGTATAGTTAGTTTTGGTTTTGTTTGTACTTTAAATAAAAGCAATATGTAAAATATAAAATTTTTACTATACTTATATAAAATGTAAAATAACCATACTTTTAGTGGTTGACAAGAGGTTATGAGTTTATGATGATCATCTCACCTGCCGCACGGCTCCCACCATTTCAGCCCTGCTGGAGAGTCGGATGGTCAGACGGTGCAAAACAGCGATGGTTTCTAAGAGGTTTTGGTAAAACTCCCGTTGCTCGATGTTCTGCCACAATGACACAGTGCTCTGGAAATGAGACGTCAACAGATATGCGTTATATTGCAGTTTACTCCAAAAGTGTGCATGTGCAAACTCTTTGCAATGGATCAGATCTAACCTTTAGAGTGCCTTTAAACTCTTCCAGTTCCTTCTCCAGGTTTTCCTCAGTGAGGTTGCGCTCTCTTTCCGCCTGTTTCTGCCTTGACTCCAGCGTGTAATTGTCGTTGCGGAAGGCCAGAGACAGCTGAACAAAAGCATTCTGCACGAAAAAGAAGGCCATTAAGTGACAAGATATAGATATATACATTAGGGGTGTCAAAATTAATTGTTTCTTTGGTGCACCACGATGCAGACGCAAACTATTCAGTGTCAGTTCAGTAATAGACCATAACTGGTTATTACGTACTGATGTCATTTATCACATATTCGCTATGCGGTAGCTTACCATGATGAAGGAGGAGACCACGAGTAATTAAAACAGTGTAATTACTTAAAACACAGAAATTTTGCACAATTCATTGTAAAGTAAAATCCATTTCTCTCTCTTACTAAGGCCCCTTTGACCTGCTGGCATGTCGTTTTCTCTCCTCTCGGCTGTTACAGCGATACTTGTGGATCCAGACATGAGCGCGTGTCTGCAGAGCGAGTTTTCTCCACGGATCAGCTGTGATCGCCGCTGCCGTTTATTAGCGTCACTCATCGGTGAACAGCACCAGGGCATTAGAGCCAATCGCAGCCCTTTCTGTTGAGAGCATGACCAATCATAGGGGTGTAAGTACTGACTCAACAGGGCTCATAAAGCGAGCGGGATAATATTTACGTTTGTTTATTTGATATAAATGCTCATGTTGTTCTGTGCATGTACTGTATGGGAGTTTTTAAAGGTACAGTTCTGACTGTTTGTATTAAAGGATATATATTTATTGAAATATATTTCTACATTTTTCTTGTGCTGTGAAGTAAAAATTTTAATTGTGCATGGAAAGCATCGTCAATGCAACGTGATGCACCGAGATATCGAAATGAACCTAATCGATGGCATGATAATAGTAACCGTGAGACCAGTGTACTGTAGGTTCACACCTCTAATATATACAATACTGTTTATTTTTTTCCCCAATTTCTGTTTAACGCAGAGAAGATTTTTTCAACACATTTCTAAACATAATAGTTTTAATAACTGATTTCTAATAATTGATTTATTTTATCTTTGTCATGATGACAGTAAATAATATTTGACTAGATATTTTTCAAGATATTTCTATACAGCTTAAAGTGACATTTAAAGGCTTAACTAGGTTAATCAGGTTAACTAGGCAGGTTAGTGTAATTAGGCAAGTTATTGTATAATGATGGTTTGTTCTGTAGACTTAAAAAAAAATTATAGCTTAAAGGGACTAATAATTTTGACCTTAAAAATGGTCTTTAAAATTTTTTTAACTGCTTTTATTCTAGCCGAAATAAAACAAATAAGACTTTCTCTAGAATAAACAATATTATCAGACATACTGTGAAAATTTCCTTGCTCTGTTAAACATGATTTGGGAAATATTTATAAAAGAAAAAAAACTCAAAAGGGGGCTAATAATTCTGACTTTAACTGTATATATAATAAACTGTAGTATTTACTAAATTACAAAATATTACAATATTAGTATATTAAATATTACAAAACAATTGTCCTCAGCTGACCCTCCAGTTTAACAAGTTTAGAGTCAATAAAATCTCATGCACAGTGGAAAGGATAAATGCAGAAGTCATAAAAAATGTTGCTATAAAAACTAATAAAATGGTACCATATCTTACAGGAAATATAATAACTATTTTATGAGGTGGTTCATATCAGATGAATCATACATAGACAAAAAAAATCTTTTTAGAAAAAAAATAAGCATGGAGTAAAAGTAGGCCAGTTTCTGTGTTCATAAATGTTTTGACCAAAAAGTAAAACAGTTGCAAATTGACATGATTGCCTTATTATAACATTAAATAGTATCATTAAATGATTCATTTGATGGCTTAAGTTTATAAACAAAGATATTTTAGCACACTGTTTTTTTTTTGTCTGCATGTTTAAAATATATATAGAGAGTACCAGGCTAATTTGCATGCCCTTATTAACTACCACTGAATTTTTATGTCAAGAAAAGTTTAAAAATACTGCAAAAGTAGTAAATTAAAAAATATATATTTTAAAAAGGAGACTAAAACATCCAGCTTCCACTGTCTGAAACGTTTACTAGTTATTAATAGTTATCATGCCAATAAATATAATAATAGTTAACATGCCAAATCTTTATGACCCATGATTTGATGTCAAATAATTAATTAATTTAAACTGTAACATTTTTGGCAATATAATATGTGCTTTTTATCTTAATATATTTTAATCTTATATTTTAAATATATTTTAATTTAATCTTATATTTTTTTTATGTTAATATATTTTGCCATTTATTCCTGTGACAACAAAGCTGAATTTGTATCCTTACTTTCATGTAAAATATACATTTTAATATGCAGATTTTCTCCTTAAGAAATATATATTTTACATACCATATCCAAATTTTTAAACATTATTGTGTTTGCGATTTGTTGATCTTGTATGATTAATTTATCCTATCATATAAACAATAGGCAAACAACTCAACATGAGGTGCTTTTAAGGACATTCCGGATCAAACAGGAGCAGGACTGAGGAAAGCAGCAATATTGATGGGATTTTTACTGTCAGGATCAAAGAGTGCAGTGGCAGTGAGGCCAGTATTGTCTTAATAATCGAGAGGAAAAATACCTCCAGCCCTTGACCCTCGCTAGCGTCATCCTGGGAGCAGATTGTGTTCACAAAAGGCATGTTTGTTTCCGCACAGGGACAGGAACTCACTACAGTAAAACCCATCAAATTGCCATGCCCTAAGCCTGGATCAGGAGCACAAACAGCCTTTGTGTACATAACAAAACAGCCTGATCCTGGAAAACACTGAACTGAAGCAGTGGAGCCGTGATCTTGACTGTGATGCGTTATTCCTGCAAACCTGGATTTTAACATCCCATATTATATACAGGATTCATAATGAACAAAGGCGAAGTAAAAAAACAAAAACAAATAAATAATCATTTTAGTATAACACTATTATAATGATTATAAAAAAATGGTATGTTATATGACAATAGTATTATTATTGTTGTTATTATATAAATTTTATTGTTTAATAAATTATTATTAATAATAATAATAATAATAATAATAATAATAATAATAATAATAGTAATCATTCATTCATTTTCTTTTTGGCTTAGTCCTTTTATTTATCTTGCCACAGCGGAATGAACCGCCAACTTATCCAGCATATGTTTTATGCAGCGGATGACCTTCCAGCTGCAACCCATCACTGGGAAACATCCATACACACTCACTCAATCACATACACTACAGACCATTTAGCTTGCCCAATTCACCTTTAGCGCATGTTGTTTTTTTATTATTTTTGTTTTTATTCTATTTTTGTTGTTATTATATACATTTTATTGATTAATAAACTATTACTACTACTATTATTTATAAAATAATATTTATAATTATTATTATATTACATTTATTGTTTAATACAATTATTAATAATATTGAAATAATAATAATAATAATAATAATTATTATTATTATTATTATTATTATTATTGTTGCTGTTATTATATACATTTCTGGTTAATAAAATTAATTAAATATAATTAAATAAATAATTAAATAATACAATTTTTGAAAGAAAGCCAATTAGTTATATAGTTATATTTAAACTATACTTATGAATATCTTAACGTATTCTTTAGAAACACAAAAGTATCAGCAATTGTGGTATCGCCCATATTAGTTTATACATATTAGGAAGTCAACGGTAATGTGGTCTTTAAATAAATGCAGGTGTGCATCTGACGTTATGGCACAGATTTAAGCTCGAAAACATTTATTTTAGCACTTTATTAGCACTTATTTACTCCGTCTTCTAGCCTCTAGAACAGGGGTGCCCAAACTCAATCCTGGAGGGCTGGTGTCCTACATAGCTTAGCTCCAACTTCCTTCAAAACACCTGTTTGGAAGTTTCTAGTATACCTAGAAAGAGCTTGTTTAGGTGTTTCTAATCGGGGTTCTAACTAAACTCTGCAGGATACCGGCCCTCCAAGAATGAGTTTGGCCACCCCTGCTCTAGAAAGATGGTATAAACTGAATTTTGCAGAGCTTTAGCCTTTTTTTGGTCATGAGCAGATCATATTTAAAGTATGGTTATGAATTTATGCAGCCAGACATTTTGTGACATTGAACAAGACTTAATTATTTTTTTTAAATATCTTTATGTTTTGAAATAGGGCAGCTCGGTGGCGCACTGGGTAGCATTGTCGCCTCTCAGCAAGAAGGTCGCTGATTCAAGCCTTGGCTGAGACATTTGGCATTTCTGTGTGGAATTTGCATGTTCTCCCCGTGTTTCCTCTGGGTGCTCCGCTTTCCCCTACAGTCCAAAGACATGTGCTATAGGTGAATTGGGTAAGCTAAATTGTCTGTAGTGTATGTGTGTGAATGAGTGTTTCCCAGTGATGGGTTGCAGCTGGAAGGGTATCCGCTGCGTAAAACATATGCTGGATAAGCATAATCTTCGCTGAGGTCCAGCTACTGCGCCTAGACTGCAGCTCTGCACAAGACGTTTGGCCATAGGAGAAATGGTTGTGTCCAACTGAGCCTGGTTTCTCTCGAGGTTTTTTAAATTCTTCACTTTCGCCAATTGGTGAAGTTTTTTCCTCGCCGCTGTCGCCACTGGCTTGCATGGTTCGGGATCTGTAGAGCTGCGCATCGATGGAATTGCTCCTCAGTGTTTGGACTCTCAGTAGTGATTATTAAACCACACTGAACTGAGCTAAACTGAACTGAACTTAAACACTGAAAACTGAACTGACACTGTTTCAATTCACTATAAACTTCCATGTGAAGCTGCTTTGACACAATCTACATTGTATAAGCGCTATACAAATAAAGATGAATTGAATTGAATTGAATAAGTTGGCGATTCGTTCTGCTGTGCCAACCCCAGATTAATAAAAAGACTAAGCCGAAAAAATAAGAATGAATGAATTAATGTTATGAAATAAGACTCGTGATTATACATACCTCAACTTCCTTCTCTGAGAGCGGTGGTGCACTGCAACAACAAACAAATAAAATAATAGAATAATTATTATCAATTATTATAGGATATTTTTGTGCTTTTCAATGTTTGAATGATGCGAGCAGCGCACCAGCCAGGTGAACCTCTGTGCAGTTTGAGTTTGCGGAGCATCACATCTGAAATGTTGGGCATGGCGTCAGGCTTGTCTTTGGTCTCATCTTCACCTGGAGAGCTCATGAGTGGAGAAGGTGGACCTGAAAGATACATTAAAAATAGCATGTTTAGCATACAAGTTCACCCAAACCTGAAAATTCTGTCATCATTTACTCTCCCTTCATCTGTTCAAAACCTGTTTGAGTTTTAACGCAAAGAAGATATTTTAAAGAATGCTGGAAAGCTGCAACCCTTGACCTCAGCAGTATTTGTTTTTTCTCTACTATGGATGTCACTGAGTACCAATTTTCAGCTTTTTTTCCCCCAAACATCTCCTTTTGTGTTCTACATAAAAATGAAACTCTTAAAGGTTTATAACAAACCTTGGAAGTAAACTGATTTTTTTTTTCATTTTGGGTAAGCTAACCCTTTAACTGTGGGACACGTGCTGCCATCTAGTGGTGAAGGAATATAATTACATTCAAAAACCAATTCCTTGTTAGTGACATTAAATTAGTGTAAAAACAAATACAAGGCATTAATCCATGGGTCTATGGAGATTAAACAGTATATACAGGAAGCATGGAGTTAAATTCAATACATAATAAGACCTTTTTAATTCCCTTTCCATACATTTTAAGACCTCAACATGACTTAATAAGCCCTAACATTGGTGACATTTTAACTGGGAGTATTTTGACTAATTAAGTATGCTGACTGCAAGAAAGCACAACTAAAGAGTCTTAGTTTGTAATAACTCCTTATCAATGCAATATAAATCAGAAACGGGGGAAGGAAGGACAATATTTTTTTTTTATCTGACAACCTTTATGAAAGATTCATAAGAAGGAAAAATAAGAAAAAATTAGACCACGCATGCAAAAAAACAACAACACAAAAACAATTGTCAGGCAAACTCTCTGACCTTTAAATGAACTAATGAAACTTTAGACTCACATTTAATACAACTTAACACATCCATCTATAAATATACTACACTGTAAAAGTTATCTGTTAATTAACAGTTTCCGTATTTTCCAAAATTTTCTGGATCCACAGGTGTTTTCCCTTTATTTACGGTTGTGAATTGCATTATGGGATGTTGATCTCTGCTCTGTTGACTTTTGATGTTGACAATTCAACTCTACACTTTAACAAAGTGACTTTTATTGGCACTTTAGTAGTTTGAAACAGTAATGTAATCTATAAGAAATATTATAAAGAGAAATAAGTCCAACCCAGACAATATATCACTTTAAACTATTAAAAATGTTAAAAAAAGTCACTTTTGAAGGTTAAAAGTTGTTGGAAAAAGATTAAGGTCCCATAACGCAATTCAAAAGCATAAATAAACAGGGGGAAATTAAAAACGAAATAAAAACATGAATCACAAAATACAGAAAACTGCTCATTTTATTATTATTTACGGATATTTCCTTCACAGTGTAGTGATACACTGATCACTACTAGCAAATTGGCTTATTCCAATAGCAATTTCTGATTTGTAAAATGTATTTCAACATTTTTGAAACCAAAATAATGAACAATGAATGTGACTGAAAATTTGATCTGCTTTTTCTAAAAGTTTTCCAAAATCATAACTATATGAAGTGAAATAAAATTAGAGGCAACAATTGCACTTTCATCATGATACACAAAAATATGCTATAATAGTTTTTATTAATTATACAAAATTGAATACCCTGTAAAATATCATACAAGACATATAAATACTTTTAAAGGGCCTTAAATTACTCCAAGTTCATTAATTCTTCGTGTTGGCTTGGGTTTCCTCCGGGTGCTCCGGTTTCTCCCACAGTCCAAAGACATGCACTATAGGTAAATTGGTTAAACAAAATTGGTCGTAGGGTATGAGTGTCTGTGTGTGAATTTAGAGTGTGTATGAGTGTTTCCTGTACTGGGTTGTGGCTGGAAGGGCATGCGCTGCGTAAAACATATGCTGGAATTGTTGGCGGTTCATTCCGCTGTGGCGACCTCTGATAAATCAGAGACTAAACTGAAGGAAAATTAATGAATGGGTAACACTTTACAATAAGGTTCATTAGTTAATCCATTTACTAACATGAACTGATCACGAACAACACTTGTACAGCATTTATTAATCATAATTCAACATTTACTAATGCATTATGAACATCCAAGTTCATGCTTGTTGACATTAGTTAATGCACCGTGAATTAACATGAACTAACAATGAACAACTGTATTTTCATTAACTAACATTAACTAACATGAACAAATGCTGTAGTAAATGTATTGTTCATTGTTTGTTCATGTTAGTAAACGCATTAACTAACATTAACTACTGAACCTTATTGTAAAGTGTGACCAATGAACTGATTCATCAACTTGCAATACGTTTTAAGACCCCGCGGACACCCTGTTAAATCAACAACAAGTGGGTTTAGGATAAAAAAAAATAGATTAGCTCCACCGACAGCATCTGTGAAACAGCATAGAAAACCTATGATATTTAGTTCATTATCAACACTGAAAATAGACATTATATCTAGTGCACTGCTAGTCAGTAACACATAACCAGACATTCATCTGCCTAAAACTGGAGACAAGACAACAGGTCCAAAAACATTTATCTGCATTTAGCTGAAATAAAATGTCCAATTTTTCCATTTTATTTTAAAGTAACCTTAATGATAATTAGATTTAATTATCATTCATTTGAAAATAATAGCAATTAAAAGAGGGATGAACTTTTAGACAATACAAAACATGATACTTCGAGGAAAAAGGTGTCAATATTTATGGTAAATACTATGAAATAGGTGCTTTCTGGACCACCAAAAATATTTATTTATTTATTTATTTATTTATTTATTTATTTATTTATTTAT
>CAIGQZ010034999.1:7382923-7395164 GCA_903798205.1 Danio tinwini | reverse complement strand
GTCAACCAAATATCAACGTCATTCCATGTCGTTATTGGACGTCAAATTAGCATTGTTCAAATTAACACTGGCGACCTACAGTAAATCTAACCTAATAATAATGTTGTGTCTGCTATTAACATATTATAAAAATAATTACAGTGATGACCATGTAATTTTATGTTTGATTGTTCAATTTCTGTACTTGAATGCTGCTAGACTCCCCTGTTTATTTACCTTGTTCATTTAAAATGTGATCGTTGTCGTATTTACTGTATATATGCTTGTAAATCATAATAGTTTATGCAGATGCACTGCACAGAAAAAGACTTGATCATCCCGCCCAATCAAAATGAAGGAACTCTTTTCAAATAGAGCTATTCAAATCACCTGGTGAAATTATATTCGCAATGTATCACAAGCAAAACAAAATATTGCAATGTCAGATTTTTCCAATTTTGTGCAGCCTTACATGCTACCAATTGCCACTGAGTTTTAAGACATTTGAATGAATACAACGAGATCCATTTGTTATGTTTGATGTGAAAGTTATTGGGTTCTGGCCATCTTTTAGATGGAAGAAGTAAACAACAAATGGCCCTAAAATACACAAATCATGATTGTGATGGTTATCTCCATGCATAATCTCAGATGGCCAGACAGTGATTCAAAATTCTGTTATTAATTTCTCATCATCATGTCATTCCAGTGCACTGAGACCTTCATTCATTTTCAGAACACAAATTAATTTTTTTTTATTGAATTCAAGACCTCCCTCGTCTTCCATAGACAGCAAGAGTCACAAGATGTTCAATGACATTGTAAAAACATTCCATGGTACTTAAATGATTCAACTGTAATCACATAAAGCTCCAAAACATGTTTGTGTTTCAAAAAACCTGCAAATATGACCTTGAAATTTCTCTTATATCTTCAGTTATATTGATATCTTATTCTCATATCTTATGTATATTCTCATATCTTATGACATACTGTATCAGCATTAGAGTCAGCAGAGCACCAAGTAAGCATTGTATTACCTATAGTGCAATGCAAACCCTGATATGATGGAGAAGATATTGGCGAACAAAGTTGTTTTTACAGATTTTTTTGATGCACAAAAGTGTTCTTGGAGCTTCGTATGATTACAGTTGAACCACTGAAGTTACATGGACAGTTTTGCCAAGGTTTTTTGTTCCTTTTCAATCAAACAAAGTAGTTTTTACTGATTGTTTGGTGCACAAAAGTTTTATTGGAGCTTCATATGATTATAGTTGAACCCCTAAAGTGACATGGACAGTTTTGTCAAGGTTTTTGGTTCCTTTTCTGGCAAACAAAGTTCTTTTTACAGATTTTTGGTGCACAAAAGTGTTCTTAGAGCTTCGCATGGTTGCAGTTGAACTATTGCAGTCACATGGACTCTTTTGATAATGTTTTTGGCTGCTTTTCTAGCAAACAAAGTAGTTTTTACTGATTGTTTGGTGCACAAAAGTGTTCTTGGAGCTTCATATGATTACAGTTGAACCATTGAAGTCACATGGCCAGTTTGACAATGTTTTTGGTTCCTTTTCTGGCAAACAAAGTAGCTTTTACTGATTGTTTAATGCGCAAAAGTGTTTCTAGAACTTTGTATGATTTCAGTTGAACCACTGAAGTCACATGGACAGTTTTGGCAATATTTGACATTTGACCACTCCTATAATGGTTCATACCAATGTGAACACTTAATTGCGCCAATGAGTCTCAGAAAAAAAATATTCAGCAGTCTGATCTGGCAGATCTAGAGAACCGATAGACATTGCAAATGTTCACAAGACACTTCTCTTGTAAAATAGGTGTTTGTATCTTCATATAGCCTAAAAGTAAAGTAAAATTAAACAGTTTGAACTTTGACATACAGCAACCTCTGAAATAACTAATCGGAGATTATTGTTGGTCAGAATACACTAAATATCCCTCAAAACACTGACAATTCTACATGTTTTCTTAACAAATTTAAGTATAATTTTAATATATATATATATATATATATATATATATATATATATATATATATATTTCACTGAAGCTGTATTACATAAACTAGCATTACAGAAAAAGTTGACCCCCCCGATAGTCAACGTATAATTCACACCCTGAAGTACAGTGTGAGATTTGCTTCTACGTAATGTCATGTACAAATATATTCCTGTTTCCCCCATTGGCATTTGTCTTATCATCAAGCTCAATCTCATGTTTCTGCCTCTCAGAGAGGTTCAAGAGGAAATGTTTCCCTTCAGCGGAATAACAGCTACTGATGGGATCTCATATACAAAAACACTCCTACAGTCAATAGCACAGCCATCAAGAACGACGTCTAAAAGAGATGTAAAACGCTTATGTGCAGAATAAAGAATAAACAAAGTTGAGCATTTGCCTGTTTATATTACCGCTAATGCCGTATCTCTACCATAAACACGTCTAAAAATATGCATGAGTCATTAATGCAGCAAATCATGATGGGACTGTTTCAACTGTGTGTCTGTCGGCTTGTTACATAAACACGACTTGGTCTCGAGATACAGATCGAGGTAAAAGGAGACCCCTTCATTCTCCCACAGGAATGCATTCATATATTTCACTAAATCCATTCTCATCTAATCTATGCTACTAAAGCTATCTTTGGCTTCCTGTACACCCAAACAAAAATAAGAGACAATTTCGGCAGACAAATGCTATTTTGGTGAATGTCTTATAAGGGAAGAGAAGCTCAGAGGTGGTTATGTGCTGTTAAGGGCTCCAGCAGAGAATTCATATTATCACAAGTGTGCCACAGTGAAAATAGACTACTCATTAGTAACAAGGGCAAATACAAAAGCCTGCATCACTCAACCCACACTTTCTCCATCACATTGAAATCAATTGAATGACTGGCTGGAAATATCACTGCATCTAATGCTGTATCTCTAAGTAGGTTTTTAAATGTGAGTGGCGTTTACCTGTACAAAACTCATCAACACAATGCTATAGCTGCCAGGTTTTTATGATTGCTCTAAGTTGCTATAGTGGTTGCTAGGGCTGTACAATATATTGCACAAGTACTGTTATCACAATAATAGTTTTTTTTATTTTATTTAAATAACACTAGCACATAACTTTTTATGTAAACATAACAGACAGAACATAGAGTTGAAGTCAGAATTATTAGCCCCCCTGAATTATTAGCCCCACTGTTTATTTTTTCCCCAATTTCTGTCTAACAGAGAGAAAATTTTTTCAACACATTTCTAAACATAATAGTTTTAATAATTCATTTCTAATAACTGATTTATTTTATCTTTGCAATGATGACAGTAAATCATATGTTTATTTTTCAAGACACTTCTATACAGCTTAAAGTGACATTTAAAGGCTTGACTAGGTTTATTGGGTTAACTAGGCAGGTTAGGGTAATTAGGCAAGTTATTGTATAATGATGGTTTGTTCTGTAGACTATCAAAAAACAAATAGTTTAAAGAGGCTAATAATTTTGACCTTAAAATGGCTTTAAAAAAATTTTAAGCTGCTTTTATTCTAGACGAAATAAAACAAATAAGACTTTCTCCAGAAGAAAAAATATTATCAGACATACTGTGAAAATTTCCTTGCTCTGTTAAACATTATTTAGGAAATATTTAAAAATGAAAAAAAAAATCAAAGGGGGGCTAATAATACTGACTTCAACTGTATATAGTAGAGACCAGGGGGATAGGGTTGTTGCGATACCATTAATAAATCTTACGATACTATACCAGCTGAAGTATCACGATACCAAGTAGTATTGCGATACTGTAATTCATAACTCAAATTATAAAGAAAATTGTCAGAAATACTATATTTTATGTTATAATAGGTTTACTTGAATTTAATTCATAACTGCCTTAACGCCAAAAAGTATTATTTGCACCTCACTTCACTTAAAATGTATTCATTCTTTTTGTTTATTTTGTAAAGAACTGACCAACAAAAATACATTAAAATAAAGATACAAATTATACCAATTGAAATTTGCTACAAAATTTGTTACAAAACATTTTTTTCCAACAAAATTAGCCTACAGTATATGAAGCGATCGAAAATTTTCAATGTTTCCTGTTGCTATTTTGGGTTTTTTACTTGTCTTTTTTTTCAGTCTTATCAGGTAACAATCTAAAGTAATTTAACATTTTACTTTGTGAGTCGTTCTTTTTAAGAGATTGTCATGGTTGTTGTAGCTAATAAATCATATTAACAGGAACAGAAATGAACCAATTCAGATGTGCGTTCGAACTGAAGCATTAGAAAACGTCCAATAGGCTACCATAAAAGGCGTGAATTTTACACAGTTTTGCAACCTTAAAGTACAGTGGCCGGGAAGTGCAAAACAATAATACAAAGTGTGAAACACTTTTACAAAGCTCGGGACAAATTTACATTTTGAAAAACATTTTTACCTATCAGAAAACACAATGACATGGAAAAAACTATTTTACCAAGGACAAAACAAATTTACATTTTAGAAAAAATGTACAAGACGCAAAACACTTTTACCAGTCCCGAAACAAATTTACAATTACAGATTCTTTACAGAAAGGGAATGTACCACACACCGGAAGTGACTAATGGGTCAAGTACCACTCTTAACTAGTGATTCTTAAATTTCAATTTTAGACATGAACTATGACAAATAATGCATTTTATCAATACTTCAGAAACCGCAATTGAATATGACCAGTATTGAATTCAACAAATTGTATGAAAGTTATACTAATAATAATAATAATAATAATAATAATAATAATAATAATGATAATAATAATAATAATAATAATAATAATAATAATAATAATAATAATAATAATAACAATAATAATAATGATAATAATAATAATAATAATGATAATATTATTAATAATAATAATAATAATAATAATAATAATGATGATGATGATGATGATGATGATGATGATGATGATGATGATGATGATGATAATAATAATAACAGTATTATTATTATTATTATTATTATTATTATTAATAATAATAATAATAATAATAATGATAATTATTATTATTATTATTATTATTATTTAATTTAAATTTTTTATTTTTTTATTTATATAGAACCTTTCCAGAGGTCAAGGACACTTTACAAAGAATGTAACAAAAAGAGATAGTACAAGCAGACATAAGTAGAGACAACATTAGGTAAACAAACATACAGGAAGACAAACATGGAACAAACTGGAAATAGAAAACAAGACCTAAGAGACAGATAAGCAGAGTGCAGGTTGATCAAATAATGTGGTCAGTTTGTCAGATCAGAAGTGAAGCATTCAGAAAATAAGTGATTTTTGAGTGAAGATTTGAATTCTGAGATAATATTACCAGAACGGAGTGAGCGTGGTAGAGAGTTTCAGAGTTTGGGTGCAATAACACTAAATTATCTGCCCCCCATAGAAGAAAGGCAATACAGAGGTACAGCAAGATGGCCAGAGTCAGAGGAACATAATGAGCGAGTAGGGGTGTAGGGGACAAGCATGTTGCAAAGGTAAGTGGCAGCTAGGCCATTTAAGGATCTAAATGCAAGATCTTTTAGAGAAGTTCTTTGAACATGACTTTAAAAAGGTCTACATTTTTGAAAATGACACTCAAAGCATTGTCATTATGGCATTGTAATGTAAATATTAAGTGTAAATGAAATGTTAAGTACAAGAAGGACTTTCATGGTGCTATATACTGTACAGCAGGGAAAATAAGTATTGAACACGTTATGTTTTGTTTTTTCCTGGAAATAATATTTGTGAATGAAGTCACATGCATTGCTCAGGTGTGAGTTTTTCCATGACTTCAACAGAGTGTAAAAGTTATGATGGTTCTGTGATTTTCATCTATCAAATCTGATCTTTATTTTGTATTTTCTATTGGATTCAAGTCAGGTGATTGGCTGGGCCATTCTACAGCTTGATTTTCTTTCTCTAAAAGCATTTGAGAGTTTCCTTGGCTGTGTTTTGGATCATTGTCTTGCTGAAATGTCTACCCTGGTGTCATCTTCATCATGCTGGTAATGTAGATGTTGGACCAAAGCAGCTAATATTCATTTACAATGAATAAGGGCAGAGAGTTGCTGAAGAACTACTTCAGAGATTTCAGCTACTACTAGAGATTTCAGCTGCTGTCTGGGCTTTCACTGCCTTTCTACACTTCCCTTTCTTCATGTGTTCAATACTTTTTCCCTGTGTCATTTCATTTTATTACGCATAGCTTCATTTGTTAACTAATTAGATTTGTTTCCTTTGCATGGATTTCTTTGACTGTTACAAATATCCGGGGAAAACTTCAAGTCAACGGCACCTTTAGAAATATATGTTTTCTGAGACAAATGGTGATGTGTTCAATGCTTATTTTTCCCGCCGTATCTAAGGTGCACAGCTTTTTAAAAGGCAAAGAATCAGTACCTGATAAATTTACATGACTTATTCAACTGTTAGATAACAGATATAACTTACCTCTAGATTGATGGCTTGGCCACTTATTGAAGTGTCTGAAACACTTGTTTTGTGTTTCTCTTGAGTCTCACTATTCCCTGTCCTTGCTTGACTCCTTCCTCTGTGCTCAGATTCTTCTCGACTCCTCCCAGAGCAATCCGACTCCTGTCTTTTCTCTTGACAAATCCCACAATCCTCTACAAGGGCCTCCCTTGGTGAACTGAATCCTTGGTTATCCCAGTCGTCTGCGAACTTGGAAAGCTGTCCTTGGTTCAAAAGTTTTAAGGCCTCTGTCCTGCCGCTATAATTTTGACACCTCCCAGACGTCTCTGTTTTCTCTCTGCTGTTTTGTAGCTCAGTTCCTGGATATCCAGCGTCTTCTTTAATCAGACTCGTGCACGTTTCCTTGCTTGCGGTTAAGGTGCTGCTAGTGTCCTCTGACTCAGAGAGGAAGCGGTCATTGCTTGCTGGCTGGTCTAACCTAAAGGAAAGCAAGAAACACAACAGATCCATCAGCCTTAACCTGAATGTACAGTTAAGGTCAGAATTATTAGCCCCCTTTCTAAACATTTCTAAACATAATAGTTTTCTAAACATAATAGTTTTAAAGGTTCAAGAAACCCTGGAGCACTTTTTTGAAATTTCAACAGATTTGTGTGTGTGTTGAGCATTAGATAAGACAACGTTAGCATCTGTCAGCTTCCATTGTGGGGAAAACTGGATAATTTTGAGCTTTTGTCAGCTAATTTCATCTTTCGGGTTTTAAATCATTTTTGGGGCGGGATCAAAATCTGTGATGTAGCGTGAATATGCTAGTGGAGTAATGACGCGTTGGTTTCTCATTATTATTCATAGCAGAGTTTTTTTTATCCTATTAGAAGGCCCTTCTTCTTAATTATTTATGAGAGCAGGCACTTTTTCGAAGGCAAGGCAGACCTGCCAAGCTGTGAGACCCAATGACTGGGTGAGATCGTGTTCGCGCACGGCACTGGTTATATGTGTTTGATTCCATGATCCACGGGTTTGTTGAATGTTTTTCCCTGCGATTCTGTCAGGGCTGATACAGCAAAGCTGTTGGTTTGCAGCAAGCATTTTTGTCAGGAGAGTTGTACGAGAATTGGAGAATGGTGGACTTTGTCTTTTATCAAATGACTTCGTTACAGTCTATGGTTCGTTACCATCCAGACACATCGCCTATATCTGTGCTGCTGTGTTTGCCATATATTTAAAATCCTCCAGATTACTGACAGGGTTAATGGTTGGAATAGACAGGGCAAGAGACCTGCTGCACTGCTAACCACTGTGTCTGCATTCAGACCCGGGGATTGAGAAGGAGAGATGTTAAAATGTTTATATGAAGCTAATTATCTTTATGATGATATAATAAAATTGTGGTTATGTGTATATGAAATTACGAATACCAAATGTGGCAGGGTATTAATTACTGTTTATTTCTTTGCATTTTAACTTTTACAGTATAAAATCAAGGGTCTCCTCACGGTTTGTGTCTCATTTTGTGAGCCAACTAACAACAGTTGATCACTCTACTCTATTTACCCTGCGAGGGGTTTTTTTATGGCCCTTTAATAACTAATTTCTGATAACTAATTTCTTTTATCTTTGCTAAGATGACAGTACATAATATTTTACTAGATATTATTCAAGATACTAGTATTCAACTTAAAGTGACACTTAAAGGCTTAACTAGGTTAATTAGGCAAGTTAGGGTAATTAGGAAAGTCATTGAATAATGATAGTTTGTTCTATAGACATTTAAATAAAAATATTGCTTAAGGGGGCTAATAATATTGACCCTAAAATGGTTTTCAAAAAAATGTGTTTTAATTCTAGCCAGAAAGAAAAAATACTATAGGAAATACTGTGAAAAAATTGTTGCTCTGTTAAACATTATTTGGGAAATATATATAAAAAAAATTACTGTAAAATACTTTAAGTGTATATGTACATGAGCTGAATATCCACAAAGCTGAATATTAAGCTCTTTTGAATTTTGACACTGCATGTGTGCAAGCTAGTTGTCAGTGCGCTTTGAACGATTAAGCAACAAACTGCCCTTGTTTGCTGCAAGTCATTGAAATGAATGGGTTTAGGAAGTGCCTTTCCTTGTCCAGTATGAAAGTCATTTCAGACCGCAGAATGACTATGACTGGACGGAGAGTGAAATCAGTGCGCTGATTAGCGTGGTGCAACACAGCCTTTTGTTCTGGTTATATTATCTGCAATTTTTGATTTTCGCCAAAAAACTAAATACAATTTTCATCTAATAATTTTCGCCAGCCGACAATTTGGTGCATCCTTCCATATAGAATTTTTGATAATCTTTCCAAAAATGTACATATTTAAAAAATATATATTTATGTTTTGGGTAGCTGTTTGCCATTACATTATTATAGTGTTCTCTGTTGTTACTGAAAGATCTAAAGCAAAACAAAAACAAATACAAAAAAAACCTAGCTGTATCCGAAATCGCATACTTCTCTACAACATAGTATGTGAAAAACAAGGAGTACCCAGAAGACCTACCACTTCCGGCGAGATTCTGAAGTGTGCATCCAATAGATGCTACACTATTCCATGATGCCACGTTACAGAAGTCATGAATGGGAGTGAAGCGACGCAACTGATGCAGGTAAGTAATGTGATAATGATTAAAAGTGCCTGTAATAAGTACAAATTCCACTCGTACTACATACTGTAGAACACACTTCTCTAACGGCTGTGTAGTAAATTCAAATGTAGTATCTATTTGAGTAGTAGGTGATTTTAGACGCAGACTCTCTGATGATTTTCGTTAATCCTCACTTGTAAATTGCTTTGGATAAATACATATGTTGAAATTGAATAGATGTAAATGGTGTTTGCTAGGCAAGTTGTTAATAGGTTACTAGGGTTTTCTTGGTAGTTACTACACAGCTGCAAGAAGGTCTAAGTCAAATGTCCCCCAACAGGTCTTGATGATATTCTGATCTCAAAGTATTATGAGTGTTAAGAAAGCAGCAAAATAATAGTTAAAAGAGACATTTAACTAGCAATAACAAAGAAGGATGTGTCCTTGGAGTTTTCGGCCTATGCTAAAAGGGTTTACAAGTACCAGTTGGGAGTCAAAGAAATTTATTGGGGCCACGGTGGGTGACAGTATAAACTCTGGTGTTCCTGCACAGTCTCACTTCACGCTGGATCATCTTTGAGTGAGGATTTTACATATAAACACACGCAGGAATGTAAACACTGACCCAGCTACATTCTCCTTTCTGTTGTGTGGCGTGGGCTCTTCACAAGCTGACGGTTCCGGCAGGGAGATCTTAGTATAGAATGAAGAATGACCCGGGGGACTAATCACTCCCAAAGATGGAAGACCTGATGGAAAGGAACCAATACTGTTAAACAGGCGTCTTGTAAAAAGGAAAATATCACAGAGTTCATACACATTTTTACACACATTTAAAATTCCAGGACTTTTCCATTATTTTTCCAAAACTTTCAGGTAAATATTCATGACCTAATGTTTCATGTAATGCCTATGTTCACATGGTAAAGAAGAAAAAAATGTCTGATCAAATTTATTACAGCATATAAAAAAATGACACAATCTATGTAATTCATGTTTATTTCTATGACTGTAAAATAGTTTTTAGAAAGTATCTTGCTGTCTGTGTGAAAATATTTTAGAAATGTTGGCTTGTGTTTTCATAAGACGTGTAAGAATAGTACAAATTAGCTTTTAGCACTCACAGTGTCTTACCCCTGTAGTTAGAGAATGTTTCTGGACACCACACTCAAAATGTAGCTTGAATTACGGCGAATGCGAGTGAAAGAGAGGCGAAGCTGAAACTGCGAGTTGCTTATTTTACCCCAAACAGAAAACATGACATGAAGAGACTAATCGCACAATTGTATTAAAAATGTACCCAATATTCTTTCATTCATTAATTTTCCTTCTGCTTAGTCTCTATTTCAGAGGTTACCACAGCGGAATGAACCACCAACTAATCCAGCATATGTTTCACGCAGTGGATGCTCTTCCAGCCGCAACCCAGTACTGGGAAATACCAATACACATTCATTCACACACTTATACACTACGGCCAATTTAGTTTACCAAATTCACTTATAGTGCATGGCTTTGGACTGTGGTGGAAACCAGAGCGGAGAACCAGCGGAGAACCAGAGCGGAAACTCCACACAGCAATGCCAACTGGCCCAGCCGGGACTCGAACCATCGACCTTCTTGCTGTGAGGCGACTACGCTAACCACTGAGCTACCGTGCCGCCTGTACCCAATATTATCATCTCAAATATATTCAAGCACAAAGATATTTGTTAAACAAATTTCCATGACTTTTCCCATGCCTGGAAAATGCCTTGACATGATCCCATTACTTTTTTCAGGTTTTCCAGGACTGTATGAACCCTGAAATCAAATTATAGGCCTTTTTTATTACTTCTTCGAGAGCGGTGACATGAAAATGAGACCAAATGGAATGTTTTGGAATCTTCTATGGTTTGAAATAAAATGGATTTTCTTTAATGTGAATCGTAAATGTTTCAAATTGTGGTCTTCCATCAACAGTGGCGGAGCCAGAGGGGTGTCCGGGGTGGCACTGGACACCCCTGACATCGGGTGCCACCCCAAAATTTAATTTGCTGCTGGCAGTTCCTGAAGCTGATTGACATCTCATTTGTCAAAAGACGTTATTGAATTTTGCCGGTGTTACGCTCAAGCAGTGTTGCCAGATTGGGCGGTTTTTGAATTCGATTGTTTTTGCATTTTGGCGGGTTTTGGATAGTTTTTGGTCTGGAATCAGTCAGCTACATCTGGCAACACTGCGCTCAAGCTATTTTCAAATCAATGACAAGCCGAAGACAAGAGCATTGTTTCAAGTAAGACGAATAATAATACATCATAACATAATATTTGAAATGTGTTTTATAGTTTAGTATAAGGTTTGTTTGCTTAGGAAGCTTTATTATATGCTGTGTAAGTTAACGAGGCACCAACGACATTAGTTAACTTAATAAGAGAGATCAATTTGCTCTTTAGAAACAGTTAACGCTATACTTAATCTGTGCTAGTATTACATGCACATTCTATGTATGTATGTAAGTTATTATTTTTAATGGACGCTGCTCAAATGTTTTGCTAATATGGGGAAGTAATGTTAGGCTAGCTGTTTGTGAGTTAAATTTATTTGAAATGGCATAGCCAGCTCATATACTTTCTTCAGATAAATGTGTTTAGATTGGTTGCTGATTTTAATGTGCAGGTATGATAATGGATATTTGTAATTAGGAAAAATGTGTTTCTAACTGGATCAGATGTAACCAGACTGTAATATTTTTGCACAGGGTCAATTAAACATGAAAAGAAAGGGCGAGATATCAGACTTCTTTATAAAGAAGCACAAACAGGCAGATCAGGTTCAAATAAACCCTTCCCTTTGCACTGGATCCCACAGCAGCTCCATACCTGAAACTAGTCAGAGTCAGTGTGGTCAGACTTTAGGTCCATCAGCAGGTCAGAGCATATACTAGGCATTCACATGTTTCAACCAATTTTAGAATTTAAGCTGAGCTTCAGGAATGTTCCAGCAAAATCAAATCCTGTCATTACTTATTAACTCACAACAAAGTGAGGTGATGAGTAAATTATTATATTTTCATGTTATGAATTATATGTTGGTAATGCAATATATTTGGGTATTCTAAACACTTTCATAGTGTGTGTGTGTGTGTGTGTGTGTGTGTGTGTGTGTGTG
>CAIGQZ010034999.1:7370272-7382523 GCA_903798205.1 Danio tinwini | reverse complement strand
GTGTGTGTGTGTGTGTGTGTGTGTGTGTGTGTGTGTGTGTGTGTGGACCCCCTGAAATAGCAGTGGCCACCCCCTGGCCCCCCCATGTAAAAAATTGTAGCTCCGCCACTGTCCATCAAACATGATAGACTTCTTAAAAGGTAGAGTTTACCACAAACAATTTGATTGCTCACTATTTACTCCCCAAACATTCAACAGTTTCTTTCTTCTGTTGAACACAAAAGATTGTAAAGTTGCTGTATGTAAGTTTTTGACTCTTCTAAAGCATAAACATACCATAATATGTTTGCAGATATTTAAGAAACATGCCAAGTGAACATTCTTGTTTATCTGAAAAACAATGCTGAAGTCAGATATTCTGCTTTGAAAAATGTCTGTTACATGCTGGAGCGTCTGTCTTTGTTTTGGTTCTTTTAACCCACCCACTGCCACTTCAGCCAATTATATTTCAGCACCCCGGGCTGCCTTGGTGGAAAACTGTGTATTTCATTCATTCAGTCATAAAGGCTCTTAAAGTATGTGTCCGTGACTGAAATGCTACCTTCAGTGGACAGTAGCAGACTCTGAAATGAGACGCAGACTCAGAGTTCAACATGTTATTAATTAGCAAACAATATAAATATTATGAACATAAACATAAGGTGAGCAGGTTACATTTTAACCCTGTGTCATAACAACATGCTACGTGATGAGATTTGCAGTTATAAGCAATTTAGCTGTTTGCACCAGACAAAACACGACAGATATTAAAATACATCCAGTCAGAAGCACAGAATATGCACTCACTCACAAAATGGTACGGTTTACAATCTAATGAATGCATATTAAACCTCTTTAAGATGATTAAATGTACATGCTGAATCACTGATTTGGGTTGCTTTTTCACAGTTATAAAGTTCAATTTCAAATGGTTTATTTCATTTTTATAAATCAGCCTTTAGGCTCGATAATTAGGCATGCTGCTGTTGGTGTCATCAATCTGGCAACCTGCGCTTTGTGTTTTGAACCAGGTGTGCAATACCTATTAGCTATACTATTAGCTTTTTTTTGCGTTTATGAAATATAATGTCAAACCTTAGAGGGGGAGTACGAAATATTCCACCATGTTCCTGGACATGTAATTTAGTACAAATAGTTTATGTAAATTATAGGCGGGGATAATGCTATTTGTGCCCTACAGTATGCAATAAAAGCTATACAATAAACTATACAATACAAAAGCTGTCACTGGGGCAGTGCAATACTTAGTTCAACCAATAGTGGTCAAACTTACATTCAGCACCTTTAAAGAAAGCTGACAACGTTTAACCACTGACTTCCATAGTAGGAAAACAGTTACTCTGGAAGTCAATGGTTTTCTCTTAAAAATAAATTATTTCGTGTTTAACGAAACAAGTGAGTAAATGATGACAAAACACAATTAATAATCAGATATTACCTGTAAACAATGGCTCAAAGCAAACCCCGGATACACGTTTTAGCAAAAACTCAGATGGTGAACCAGGATCCCGATCTTTGAAGGTTAAATCTTGGGTTTTGTTGACCTTAAAGAAAAATACACAACTTTAGTGAGGATTTTGCGGCAAGAATCATTTATCTGTTCTGCTGTGCTTCGTGTCTGTTATTATCTTATCAGAAAAGGCCATTCAAAATATCAATGACATTTAAAAGTGGAGATATCAAAAGTATTTCCCTAACACTTTGACTAAAATAGGAGAGTGATCCGTAGTGCTGGGCGGAAAAGATAACAAAACTCTTCCAAATTCAACAGACAACTTATGAAATCTCAGAGAACTGCAGTGATTTATATTGGCTTGATTTGAAAGGGAGTTTATGAATCATGTTTTGCTACCATACTGTCATCTTTTCCCATTTTCTGTTGGTATGAAAAGAGAAATCCCAAATGAAACATCTATTGTCTCTTCAGAATAACAGCAGGAATGATTATAGATTTTTGTTCCCTTCAATTTTTTGCTTTTTCTTTGTTGTAGCGTGTCAGCTTTTTCTTTAGATTAGTTAGTATATGTACTTGCAACATTATTCATTCATTTTCCTTCGGCTTAGTCCCTTTATTCATCAGAGGTCGCCACAGCGGAATGAACCGCCAACTTAATTAACATATGTTTTACACAGCAGATTCTTTTCCAGCTGCAACCCAGTACTGGAAAACACCCATACACTCATTGACACACACACACACACTATGGCCAGTGTAGTTTATTCAATTTACCTATAGCGCATGTCTTTGCACTTGGGGAAACCGGAGCACCCAGAGGAAACCCACACCAACAAGGGAAGAACATGCAAACTCCACGCAGAAATGCCAACTGACCCAGCTGCCCCTTGCAACATTATATAAATTATTAATTGACTTTATTATGACAGTATATTAATAATTATATGTAATTGTATATATTAATATTAATTAAAACAATTCCAAACATTTTATTTGAGCTGTTCCATTAACATTGCTTTGCATTTTTTTATTTCATGGTGTCATTTGTGTTTATATCTATTTATACCAAATATTTATGAAAAACTGACACTATGATTGCAGTTTCTGTAGTTAAGTGTGACCACAGCTTAAAAGGTGCAGTAGGGGATTGTCTTCAGAAACATTTTTTGTTGTGCTGGTTGAAAGTCTCTTCACATTTCAATAGTGATGATTAAAGTAAATGATCTAAATGTGTTTATATGTGTTTTTATATTCTAGTTAAGGCATAAAACTAAAAAATGTTCATCCAATTAAATATTGTTGGGCTGATAACTCCCATAGCTCTGATAAGTAGCCCAAACTGTCTGTCAACAAATGTAGATTTGTACAACTGTGCATCCGTTCACACAGACCTGCTGATGCGTGTTCACATGGGCCGCGGTCACGTGGACACGAGTGACAGCGCTAAAAACAAATGCTGAATCAAAACTTTTTAAAATACTGAATCAATATTGGAGTTACTTTTGCACGCTAGAGGAAGGATGAAACCATGGCTGAAGTATTTCTTTTAGACAGGTAATCTTATGTTTTAAAAGTATTTTAGTCACGCAATGCTTATGTAGATTGTGTTGTTACGAATAGGTTATATGCACAGAAGTGTTGTTCAGCCACTGAAGTCTTCTGGCGAAAGTTCGATGTGACTATTTTCAGTTTCATAAGGGACCTTTTACAACCTGCTTTTTAACTAAAGAGAAATCGAATTAAGACATGTGGAGTATGCCGATTTTAGTCGCATTACTGAAGTGCAGTACATACATGTAAACACCTTAATCGAACTATTACCATCATTTAGGACTTTAAGCTGCTTTTTGCGACAGGGTAGTCCCCCCCAAACACACACGCACAGCTGATTGACACTCTTTGCACCAACCGAGTCAGTGCAGACCACAGACACCTGCATCGTGAAATGCGGAGGGTTTTTTTTTCTTCCATTCAGCATGTGGTATGAACTTCCATTAAAACAACTATTCCAGCAGTTTATAGTTGCATCCAATATGTCGTTTGTCACAGTGGACTTGCATGAAATGATCGTGAATGAAAGAGAAAGCGCCAAACTGCAGTTAAAGTTGACAAATTAAAAACGAAACACCCAAAATTACATGGAACTCCGAAGGAAATGCGGATAGCGCGGTGACGCAATGACGTTTTAAATGTGCTATAAATGACGAATTATGTGCTATAACATGTACAACGCGATCATGAAAGTAACACTCAAAAAGCAACTCATGTAAACACCTTAGTCTTATTATTCTCTTAATTAAAGCAAATAATTCGATTATTGATGTCCATGTAAACGTAGTCGTTCAGGGTAAACCTAATTCTTTCAAGGTAAAGAGCCTGTTTTGAAAAAAAACAAAAAGCACACACACATGCATCCAAAACAAGTTTTTTGAGATTAGCCAATAATAAACAAAGTGTTGTTTGCACATTGAATCCGAAATTTGTCCGTAATTTTTGCACGTTAAAAAATAAATTCAACCTCACATTGTGTGAATCGTATCGACACACTGCCTCTGAAACTTTTATTCATAATTTTCGCATCTAAAAAAAGTACAGGTGTTTTGACAGTTCAGAGCCACTGTACAATCGTAAAGCTAAATACAGAATGACGTCACTTGAGCTACAGATAACTTTATGACAAACACGGTCCATAAAATAAAGACAGAATATGGTGGACAGCTATTTCAGGATTTGTTTACGTACGTGAATGTGTGAAGTATCACAAGTAATGTAGCAAAATTCCACTGATTTCCTGAAATAAACTTTGCATTTGGAGATAATCGTAGAAGCGCAGCCCTTTGATAATGAGCTGAACTCTCCTTCCTCTCTATGTAGGCTATAGTATTAAATGAGCACAATATGCAGCCTATTCCTCTTTCTTTTACTACTTTGGAGAAGAGAGGAGATCGAAGTATCTCTGCTTAAACTGACTCCAAAATGTTTCAAGTTTTTTTTCGTGATTGATCAATTAATACGCATCTGTTTCAGTGTGCAGGGTTTGTTTACGTGACAAATTTTTTGCATATGAATACGAAAAAAACCTGGGGAAAGTCTATGCCTGGGTACTGGAGAGGAGGATCCGGCCGATGGTTGAAGCTTGGATCCAGAAGGAACTATTTGGTTTTCATCCAGGCTGTGGTACACTGAACCAGCTCTATACCCTAACCAGGGTGCTCGAGGGTTCATGGGAATATGCCCAACCAGTCCACATGGCATTTGAGCATGTTCCTCGTGGCATTCTGTGAAGGGTGTTCTGGGAGTGTGGGGTTAGAGGCGCTCTGTTAAGGGATGTCTCGTCCCTGTATGAACAGAGTAGTAGTCTGGTCCGCATTGCCGGCAATAAGTCAGACTTGTTTCAAGTGTTGGACTCCGGAAGGGCTGCCCTTTGTCACCAATTCTGTTCATAATTTCAAAGTGCAGTTGGAGGGGGTCCAGTTCGGGGACCACAGGATTTCATCTCTGTTATTAGCAGACGATGTTGTTCTGTTGGCTTCATCAAACATGGACCTTCAGCATGCACTGGGGCGGTTTGTTGCAGAGTGTGACGCGGTTGGGATGAGAATCAGCACCTCCAAGTCAAAGGCCATGGTGCTTCACTGGAAAATAGGGGGTTTGCCATCTCCAGGTTGGAGGAAAGTCCTTACCCCAGGTGGAGGAGTTCTATTATCCTGGGGTTTTGTTTACGAGTGAGGGAAGGATGGAACGTGAGATTGACATGCAGATTGGTGCAGCGGCAGCAGTAATGCGGTCGATGTACCGGTTCGTTGTGGTAAAGAAGGAGCTTAGCTGAAAGGTAAAGCTCTCGATTTACCGGTCAATCTACATTCCTACTCTCACCTACGGTCATGAGTGTTGGGTCATGACCGTAAGGACAAGATCTCGAATACAAGCGGCTGAAATGAGTTTCCTTCGCCCTTCGCAGGGTGGCAGGGCGCACTCTTATTGATAGGGTGAGGAGCTCTGACACCCAGGAGGAGCTCGGAGTAGAACCGCTGCTCCTCCACATCGAGAGAAGTCAGCTGAAGTGGCTTGGGCATTTGTTTCTGATGCCTCCTGGACGCCTACCTAGGGAGGTGTTCCAGGCATGTTCTACCGGGAGAAGGCCTCGGGGAAGACCCAGGACACGCTGGAAGGACTACAGTATGTCTCTCGGCTGACCTGTGAACGCCTCGCAATCGCCCCGGAAGAGCTGGAGGAAGTGTCTGGGGAGAGGGAAGTCTGGGGTTCTCTCCTAAGACTGCTGCCCCCCGCGACCCGGCCCCGGAAAAGCGGCAGAAAATGAATGAATGAATGAATGAATGAATACGAAAAAAATGCATATGAAAATTTCAGACTTCAGTGTGCAAAGACCTTAAGACATAAACACTGTTCAGATACTCCAAATATACATAAAATAGGGCCTGGTTTAATATTTTTAATGTACCTGAAAAAAACAAAAACAAAAACAAACACAAAACTAAAACATACTGTATTCCAAAATGGTTGTAATTTTGCACATATACATACATACTGTATATTCCTGTTTAGAGCCAGCTGTGCTGTTTGCAGGTTGCGTCTGTATATAACAACTTATATTTGATTGTAACATTTAACTTAATTTGATTGTAATGCAATAATGTGCACCTTTTGTAAGGCTGCTTTGAAAGAATGATTATTGTAAAAAGAACTATACTGTACAAATAAACTTGAATTGAATAGTTAAAGATACGAGAGGTACGTTTTTTGTTTATTTTAATATCCTGCTCTTATGGTCCCTTGTTGTTTGTATATATTACCTCTGACTCTAAACAGGAAGCAGCTGGGTTTGCCACTTTTTTGAGTCCCCCAGAAACATTTCCTTTTTGATATGTGCTGCTATTTGCTGCATGCTTCTATATTTGCATGTGTTGAGAGAATTTGCATGTGTGTTGTCAAATTGATAAAGATGTTTTCTCAATTTATTAGTATTTTTCTATTTGCATAAGCTGTCTTAATCTGCAGTGTCTTTGAGGTCTCTCGGCCAACATACTTTTTCACATGTTCTAAAGCAATGGTACTAACACCACTGTCCAAAAGAGGAATATTATAATATAGTCATCGGCCACTTTATTAGGTACACCTGAACAACTTCACATTAACACAAATTTCTAATCAGCCAATCACATGCCAGCAACTCAATGGTTGCTGGTCAGACTGGTTCCAGCTGATAGAAAGGCAACAGTAACTCAAATAACCACTCGCTACAGCCGAGGTATGCAGAAGAGTCTCCATTTCTGCTGCAACATTCAGATGGTCGGGTTAGAATTTGGCGTCAACAACATGAAAGCATGGATCCATCCTGCCTTGTGTCAACAGGTTCAGACTGGTGGTGGTGGTGTAATAGTGTGGGGGAGATTTTCTTGGCACATTTTGGACCTGTTAGTACCAATTGAGCATTGTGTCAAGGCCACAGCGTACCAGAGTATGTTGCTGACCATGTCCATCCCTTTATGACGACAGTGTACCCATCTTGTGATGGCTACTTCCAGCATGATAATGCGCCATGTCAAAGCGCGGATCATCCCAGACTGGTTTCTTGAACATAACAATGAGTTCACTGTACTCAAATGGCCTCCACAGTCACCAGAACTCAATTCAATAGAGCACCTTTGGGATGTGGTGGAACGGGAGATTCACATCATGGATGTGCAGCCAACAAATCTGCAGCAACTGCAAAATGCTATCATGTCAATTTGGACCAAAATATTGGAGGAATATTTCAAGTACCTTCTTGAATCTATGCCACGAAGGATTAAGGCAGTTCTGTAGGCAAAAGAGGGTCAAACCCAGTACTAGTAAGGTGTACCTATTAAAGTGGCTGGTGAGTGTATATTATATAATATATCAGAAAAATATAGGCATTTAATATAAGCATTTAAAATGACATCTTGGTAAAGGTAGCACATTCTAAACTAATGTACAACCTTCCTAACATACAATGACTGAACAACGAGAAGAGAATTAAACACAAAGAGTAATTAATATCACTGCTTACTGCGTTTTTTTAATCAGCAATATTCTTCAAAATGGGATACGATTATTAAGTCATATGCTGTTTGGTTTCTATGTTAAACAAAAACTGAAATAATAAAAACAATTGTTCACAAAAAAAATGGGATACGATTAATAAAGTACGGTTATAGCAACTAAAGCTGGAAATCGCTGTGCCACCAGCTGGTCATTATTTGAATAGCATCAACTGGCATTTTGAAGCTGACTAATAATGCTTTATAGACATACAGTTGAAGTCAGAATTATTAGCCCCCCTGTATATTTTTCTCTAATTTAATATCTATAATATAATAATAATAATTTCTAATAACTGATTTATTTTATCTTTGCCTTGATGACAGTACATAATATTTTACTAGATATTTTTCATGATGCTAGTATTCAGCTTAAAGTGACATTTAAAGGCTTAACTAGGTTAATTAGGTAAGTTAGGGTAATTAGGTAAATCATTGTATAACAGTGGTTTGTTCTGTAGACAATCAAAAAAAATTGCTTAAGGGGGTTAATAATATTGGCTTTAAAAGAATTAAAAACTGCTTTTTTCTAACCGAAATAAAACAAATAAGACTTTCTCCAGAAGAAAAAATATTATAGGAATGACTGTGAAAAATTCCTTGCTCTGTTAAACATCATTTGGGAAATGTTTGATAAAGAAAAACAATAATTCACAGGAACGCTAATAATTTTGACTTCAACTGTTTCATGAATGCTTCAATAGATGTTTCAGGAGCCTGTCAGACATGCAGGGAGGCCAGACAGCGGGAGTCCTGCAGCACGTTCTCTCCTGCTGAGTGTGACATGCAGATGAATATTGCAGTGTAATCGAATCACCCTGATTATTTCCTGCTAGCTATGAGTCTATATGTTTGTGAGCTTTCATTTAAACTCCCACTCCTCCTTTTTATGCGGTCGGCGCAGGTTCCCTTCTCATTGACCAGATCTATTTTTAATTGGCCTTTGACTGTCAGCACTGAGAAGATACTCAGCTCTTATAAGCTTGGAGAAAGATGGAAGGTCATTTTGGTGGCAGGTCTCTGCGGGCCGCTGATGACCTCAGTGTTACCAGCTCTGACGCGGCTGCATGAGAAAGTCGGCCCCCCTCTTTTCACTTGTTATGTAACACAGATACAGCGGGCCAGATTTGCTCAAAGTTTGGTGGCAATACAGTCACTGTAAATGCTAACAGGAAATTCAATTCAAGATTATTTGTTTACTTTTTTACAATAATTATTGCTTCAAAGCAGCTTTACAAAAGGTGCACATTATTGCATTACAATAAAATTCAGAAAAGTTAAGGTTATTATTTAACATAACTTTTTTACTAGTAACTAATAGCCTTTAACAGTTAAAAGTGATGGAGGGAGGATTTGAGAACCAGGCAATTCAGGTGGCCATCACTAAAAGTCAACCCAGGCTCATTCTGAATATTCATTCATTCATTTTCTTTTCGGCTTAGTCCCTTATTAATCCGGGGTCGCCACAGCGGAATGAACCCCCAACTTATCCAACAGATGTTTTATGCAGCGGATGCCCTTCCAGCTGCAACCCATCACACACACACACACACAATATGGACAATTTAGCCCACCCAATTCACCTATACCACGTGTCTTTGGACTTGTGATGGAAACCAGAGCACCCGGAGGAAACTCCGGGAAACTCCGCACAGAAATGCCAACTGACCCAACCAAGGCTCGAACCAGCAAACTTCTTGCTGTGAGGGGGTCATGCTACCCACTGCGCCACCATGACACCCCTTTATTCTGAATATGTACCCCTATATATTTCTGGAGAGCTAGTTTCTGGAGGTACCTTGTTTTGCAGTTTTTGTTTTTGTGAATCAATCAGTGGCTGATGTGTACGCTTTTTTAGATCTCAAATTTCTCTTGCGACTGCCATTCGTGCCTGCTCTTTTCGTGCAAATCCACCAGAGGCTGCTGTCAACTGACTGACTGACTGACCGATTGACTGACCCACCCTCCTCCTTCCCTAAACCCAACCAAAAGTGTTTTCAAAAGCACCGATTAATTCACCCACCCCCTTCCTTAAACAATAGTGTTTTCAAAAGCAATCCAGAAAAAGAAAAGCCCTTGCAGCAGTCTGATTTTTACCAAGTTTTCAGATTTTACCACATTTTCACCCTGTTATGTACTCGTTTTTTTATTATTTGGCTTTTGTTTTTGTCTGACCTGCTTTCTGGAACCATTTTTCACCGGACTCGAACCACATCGTCACTGTCAACTCCGTTCCAGGTCACAAGTCTGCCAACAAATGTGATGAGCCACTGGACAATCTGGTAACAGCGGAAAAGCCGTCCCTACGGAGGTAAAAGGTCAACTGGTAGCGCGAAAAGGAACCGCATCATATAGTGCTGTAGCGTTCATTTTAAAGACGAAACGAAGCCATATGTACCTCTGGCTACATAATTTGCAATCTCCAGAATGGTATATAAGGGGACATTTTCAGAATGAGCCTATGTTGCTAAAACCTGTCATAAAAAGCAACAAATTTGGAAAGCTGGATCTTTTTGCTGCATAAAGGAGAAGAATGTGAGCTAGTATTTTATGCCGAATGTCACTTTTTATAGTGGTACCAAAGTATGAGACCATTTATCTAAATGCAATTTGGATTTTCTTACTTCTTTTTAAAAGAATGTAATATTAATTTTTTTAATTGCATTACCATTTTACACAGTTGAATGCATGAAAAAAATACATTTGAGAACATTTTATTTACTGTGGTAACATTATGCCCTTTTTTGCAAGATGCAAAATACCTGTTCATTACCGCTCTAAAACATGATGGGCTACTTCAGCCTACATTGTAAAAAAATGCTGGGTTCCACACAGCCTTAATTGTAAAAAAAAAAAAATAGTTTTTACAAATTTAAGTGGATTGAACCCCCCAAAAGCATGTTGCTTCAACTCATTTTAAATAAGTAGTTTGAACAAGCTGCAAAAAGTCACTTTTTGAGTGTAGATTTAAGTAAAACATGAACAAAGAAACACAGCTGCAACATTGTTGAATTCAATTTATAGCCCAAATTCAACCCAACCCTTGTGTTTGTCCATATTTTGCATTATTTTTTAAGACTTTTATATATTTTAAGGCTTTAATTTGTTGATAAAAAACACGATAAAATAATAAAAATACAATTGTCTAATGTTAATGCGTTTAATATCTCAGGCTTATTAAATAATATTAACACACTGTTTAAAAAAAAATCAGTAATTTTACGGTTTATTTCCAGCAGCTGGGAGTGCCGGGGAAAAGAAACGTAAAATAGCACTAGTTAAATTACAGAAATTTACTGTAAAATAACGGACATTAAATTACAGAAATTTCCTTAAATTTGAACTTCTGTAATTTAATGGCCGTCATTTTACTTTTTTTTTTTTTTCAGCACATCAGCTGCCAGAAATCAACCGTAAAATTACAGATTTGTTTTACAGTGCAGATAAAACTTTTCATTAAAATAATGTATCAGTAAAAATATCTAAAAATGAATAAATGCTTTCTGCGTATTTTTCATTTTTAATTCATTTTAGCTAATGCATTTACCTGATGTTAATGACAAATAAAATAATAGAGTATTAAGTGATGCCACACTATTTATTCTTATTATTTAACATTATTAACAAATGCACATGCGTATACACACACTGTAAAACAATGCTGAGTTAAGATAATATGAAGTAATTAAGTAAACATATTAGTTTTTACAAATTTAAGTGGATTGAACATAAAACAATTAAGTTGTCCCCCCTAAAAAAATCTAAAATTATGCTGTTTCAGCTCATTTAAAATAAGTAGTTTAAACAAACAGCAAACATAATTTTTTTGAGTGCTAGATTACTATAAAAAAAGCTAAATTAAACCGTAAGATCATGCATTGATAGCTGTAAATTCTGCAGTCTTGTATTTTATTCAGCAAGACTATTGATCATTTTTTATCAAAAGGTGAATTGGTCTCATTTGAATCAATAAAAGACTGCTATGCAACTGGCTTCAGGTTATCACTTTTACAATGTAGCATTGAGTGCCATTTTATTTTGCTTTATCAAAATTTGACCATGCAAAGATCATCTTGAGGCTCGCTGGAAACATCTGACTATACAAAGCAGAGTCACATGACTAGTGTCACAAATGCTTATTTGATTAGTGATCTAAAAATAGTGCAAACCATTCCTTATTTCCAGGTTTCAAATCGACAGTGATTAAATCTTACAATTTAAATGTCATCTCAGACTTTGGAAACCCTTCCACAACATGCCGCATGCATTTTTGTACTTTAGAAAAGCGCATCTCAGGCCATCACATTTCAGTTTCGTACACAAAAACAATGTCACACCTCCTAGGGAACCATGTCGTGTACTTTAAGTGCTTGTCTCTGGAAGAGTCCACCACAAACTCTTCTCTCAAGAGAACAAATCAATCCATGCAAAGAAAAAAAAACTTGCTCTACCTGATTGGCCAACAAGGATGAAAGATGCTCTCGCAACAGCCCGCTATTTCCTTCAAAGCCCTCTTTGTATTTGTGCTGTTGATGTGTTTCCTCAAAACGCCACAATCTTCATCGTCCTCTCTCTTTTCCTCTCTCTGACTTTTTTTTTCTTTCTCTGCGACTCCTGGGAGCTTTGACCATTTAAGGAGAAGCCTTCTCATGCTTCTCCGGGCTGCTACTGCCGCGCGTTTGTGTGTGTGTGTGTGTGTGTGTGTGTGTGTG
>CAIGQZ010034999.1:7358313-7369872 GCA_903798205.1 Danio tinwini | reverse complement strand
TGCTGCCTATTACATTACAAACCACAGGAGAGGGCACATTCTTCAGCAGGATAGCGCTCCTTCTCATTCTTCAGCCTCCACATCAAAGTTCCTGAAAGCAAAGAAGATCAAGGTGCTCCAGGATTGGCTAGCCCAGTCACCAGAGGTGAACATTATTGAGCATGTCTAGGGTAAGATGAAGGAGGAGGCATTGAAGATGAATCCAAAGAATCTTGATGAACTCTGGGAGTCCTGCAGGAAGGCTTTCTTTGTCATTCCAAATGACTTTATTAATAAGTGATTTGAGTCATTGCTGAGATGTATGGATGCAGTCGTCCAAGCTCATGGGAGTCATACACAATATTAATTTATCTTCCACTGCACCATGACTTTATATTCTAAACTGGATATTATTTCTGTTAAGTGACAAGACTTTTGTCTAAGCAAAGTCAGACCTTACTGTCCTAATTAAATAATAGAAAATCCCTATAGTGTTACCATGCTACTCTGAATATTCGGTCTGAAATAGCACGTAAGTGTGGCTTAGTAATAAATGTAATTCCTGCATGCCACCAGCCAACCACTAAGCATAATAGCTTTAGGACAAATGCTTGCATGCTTGAAATATTGCACATTATAACAAGATCTGCTTGCTACACAACTGAATACATGCTAGATATAATACAGTTTTTTGTTCAGAATTGTAGTATTATAAAGTACTGTAAAGTTTTCTAACTGGCGTATGACATGAACTAGTGGGATGTCTGCTGTCATCTTTAAGGTGCGCGTTCGTGTATCAGAAGGCATGGCTTTGAAAGGCAGGGGTCGGACTGTTTCAAAGATATTATGCTAGTAGCATTTTGGCAGATCACCTACTGCACCTTTAAGTACGCTGCCACTATGCCCTACAAAGGCAAAGTGCAATATCTATGCAAACACTGTAACTGAACACAATGCCTTTAAAATGTTTTTACACCAGTTTGGGATTTGTCACTGCAACCTTGACAATTTGAAATTTGACATTTAAATTAAAGTAAAATGACAAAATGACAAAGGAAATTAAAAACAAATCGAAGCAAAATAAACAAAAGTGAAGCAGGAGACTTTGTTACAAGACAGAGTAGATTGTTCACAAAGCCTAATTCAGGCTACAACTAAATTTTGTTGTTAAAGTGCGTTCTCTGGTTTCCAGAGTGTTTCTAAGGCTTTAGAGTGTCGTTAACATCGTTTACAAACCGAAATTTCCTTGATGACAGACAGTGAATGATAGTTCAGAATGACCACTACTACCCACATGTGACACTGCCACAGAACAAAGGAATTAGCAAAATGTGTTTTAAGATTTATACCTCTGCGTCAAGCACACACGTATGGTCCGGCGCAGCCTTCGCGTATAGCCCTCGCTGTGGCCGACGCTGAGGCATTTTTTTTTTTTTTTCGAAAATGTATTGTATAACAGAAAGATACTTTGGTACATATCATTTACATTAATAATCATTAGATTATTTACAATGAATCAATAAAGAATGAAAAGGAAGATAAACAATAGGAAAAAAAAACAAAACAAAAAACAACAGAAATCAAAAATTAAAGAGATATCAATAGGTCATCTGATCTGAGGATAGATATTTAATAGAGAAGAAATTTAGAAAAAGGCAAAATAATATGATAATGGCAATTTAGAGATTTAATAGATTATACAAATTAAAAGTAGTGCAAATTGAATATGTTTTAAGTGCTTTCTTGTTAAGTGAATCTGTAATTGTAAGCAAGTAATTTTTAATCTCTTGTATAAATGCTATAAATACTGGCTTGTAATTAGAACATTTACATTTATAAATGTAGAATCTGCATAAAAACAGAATAAGGTTTATTATAAAGCAGATGTTAGGCCGACGCTGATGCGCACCCCTCAAAACATTTAACTACATGTCGCATTAATGCATAGTGCAAGCTCTGTGATTGGTCGGCTTGGTATCAGTGACTAGTGTGGGTGGTGCTAAGAGCCGCGAGCCCGATGGAACGATTGTTTACAACTATCGAGTCCCTTGAAGGAGCTCCAGATGGAAACTTTTGTTTTGTGTTTACCTTATGATTAAAGTTGTTGCACGTCCGTCGATTCCCGCCTCTGAATGAGCGAGATTTAGCTACTAATAGTGTTCAAAAATAACTAAACACCCACAAAGAAACTTGACAAAAAGAAACATAAAAACCTACAGCTAGTGTTTCTGAAGCGCTATTGCAGAGCAACACAAAAACAGCACGCAAAATTATAAATGCACGACTGCACGCAAGGCAGGCGCTGTGGGGCATGCCGATCCCTCAACGCAGATGTATAAATCAGTCTTTAGGTGTAGCAGCAGTTTGCGACACTGCCGTCAGGGGGTGCAAAGGGGCAGGATGCGAACGCACAGAAATATAGCCAGCTACTTAATGAAGATAAAATAAAATAAAACTCCAACATAAATCATTATAAATGTGTTAAGCTTCATTAACCAACTCTATAAAGCTTGCCTAATTAGTCAAATAAATGACCAAACTGCTAAATAGTACCAATCATGAGTACAACTGCATTCACAACCAGGAGATGGAATAATCACTTACAGTACAATCCAACACTGGCGTACAATAGCGCCTCTCCTTCTACTACATGAGCAAAGCTGCGACCATTTTCACAGTGTATTCATAAAGTAGAACTGCATTATGGATTATTAGTACCCCTGTAGGTCACACTTTGTTTTGATGGTCCTTTTGTTGATTTTAAGTTACATTGTATCTATATGCCAACTAATTCTCCTTAGATTATAAGTAGACTGTTAGGTTGGGGTTAGGGTTAGTGCAAGTTGACATGTACTTGCAAAGTTTATATTCTATTATATACTATAGTCAGTTAAATGTCTGATGAAGGAGCATATCAACAGATATTAATCAGACAGTCTACTAATACTCAAATGGACTATCAAAATAAAGTGTTACCCCCCTGTATATATCTTTTTACACAACTTCTGTTGTTAAAGGAAAAAAAATTCAACACATTTCTAAACAATATAGTTTAATAACTCATTTCTAATAACTGATTTCTTTTTTCTTTGCCATGATGACAGTACATAATGTTTGACTAGATATTTTTCAAGATACTAGTATCTAGTATCTTCCTAGTACTAGTACTAGTAGCTTAAAGTGCAATTTAAAGGCTTAACCAGGTTAATTAGGCAAGTTAGGGTAATTAGGCAAATCATTGTTTAATCAAATATGCTTAAAGGGGCTTATAATATTGACCTTAAAATGTTTTTTTTTTATTAAAAGCTGCTAACCAAAATAATTATTTAAATATTAATTATCTAGCGAAAATAAAACAAATAAGAATTTCTCCAGAAGAAAAAATGTTATAGGAAATACTGTGAAAAATTCTGTTCACCGGAGGGCTCATAATTTTGACTTCAATTGTATACATTACACATCGCATGATAGGCAATCCTCAAAAAGCACAACAGAGACACTTTAAAGTAAAAAAACAAACTCTGAAGAACATTCAGTTATTGAAACTGGCCTTAGAAATGTTGTGGGTGGTTGCTAGTGTTATGCGGTTGTTAGGGATTTCTGGGTGGCTGCTAATTGGTCCAAGTCAAAATAAGTCTGTATGATATTCTGCTCCCTAAATATGGCTTGGATATTTCCTTCAGCGTCTCTCTGCCCGGCAGGTATTAGCAGAATTTGAAAAAAAGTAAAATAAAATAAGACTTTCTCTAGAAGAAAAAATATTATAGAAAATACTGTGCAAAAATTACTCTGTGAAAGAGAAAAAGAAATTCACAGGGGGATTCAAACTGTGTGTGTGTGTGTGTGTGTGTGTGTGTGTGTGTGTGTGTGTGTGTGTGTGTGTGTGTGAATTATATATATATATATATTTACCAGCCACTTAATTAGGTACACCTGTCCAACTGCTCATTAATGCAAATTTCTAATCAGCCAATCACATGGCAGCAACTCAATACATTTAGACATGCAGACATGGTCAAGATGATCTGCTGCAGTTCAGACTGAGCATCAGAATAGGGAAGAAAGGTGATTTAAGTGACTTTGAATGTGGCATGGTTGTTGGTGCCAGACGGACTTGTCTGAGTATTTCAGAAACTGCTGATCTACTGGGATTTTCATGCACAACCATCTCTAGGGTTTACAGAAAATGGTCCAAAAAAGAGAACTCCTGTAAGTTAAGAACAGGAAACTGAGGCTACAATTCGCACAGGCGCACCAAAATTGGACAATAAAAGATTGGAAAAACGTTGCCTGGTCTGATAAATCTCGATTTCTGCTGCGACATTCGGATGGTAGGGTAAGAATTTGACGTCAACAACACGAAAGCATGGATCCATCCTGCCTTGTATCAACGGTTCAGACTGGTGGTGGTGGTGTAATGGTGTGGGGGATATTTTCTTGGCACACTTTGGGCCCATTAGTACCATTTAAGCATCGTGTTAATGCCACAGCCTACCTGAGTATTGTTGCTGATCATGTCGATATGGACCAAAATTTCTGAGGAATATTTCCAGAACCTTGTTGAATCTATGCCACGAAGGATTAAGGCAGTTCTGAAGGCAAGTTCTTACATACCTAATAAAGTGGCCGGTGAGTATAACATTTCTGGTTTTCAGCAAATGGAATGATTTTTGGTGACAAACATAATTTGACACATTTTGGAAGAATAAAATTCAACAATACACTTTGGGCAAATAAACTATCCGTTTCGTTATGTCCGTAGATGTTTCAACAGTAAAAATTTGACATTTTACATCTTTCCAAACAGAAAACCAGCAACAATCATGAATGGTGATTATATGGTGTCATGGCTTTGCAATCAAAAAATGTCATTAGAATGGAAGTCAATGGGACAAAAACAGCCCCCAACATAACAAAAGGGTGGCAAATTTGGACAGTAAACAAGGGTTAAAGTTTTTGTTAAATTGTAAATAAAAGCTGAGAAATATTTATTTCCATGATAATACCTCTTGTACATCATCCTATTATCTTTTGGGGTGAATCCTGTGTCAGTTCCAGTCAAAATATATAAATGCTGGTTCAATAAAAGCATCTTTAAGTCAGAATATTGCAGGGGTATATGAATAAATTGGGGCTTGACTGTATATGTATAAAAATATAAAAAAGCTTTTTTCTCCTTACCTTGTTGCTGTGGTCCTCTGTGGCTCCCGTGTACAGAAGCGAGACACCTGTTTGAAAGCAGCAAGAGAGACTCAGGCTTATTTGCAAGTCACGGGTTTATCATGCAAATGCACAAGTGTTAAAATGCACATTAAATAGTCGGCCATGCAGCAGCATGACGCACCAAAGGAGGCGTAGCGCTTGATTGACAGCACAGTTTTCAATACTTCTTTCACATTCCCTCTCTCTCTCTCCCTCCCACCCTGCCTCCATATCTAAGGGCAACAATAACCTGGCAACCATTTACATGAGGAGCTTGATCCTCCAGTTGAAAGCACTTGGCGTAGCACACGCTCATTGTTTCACTTCCTTTAAAAGCATGTATTAATTAGTCTTCGCAGTTGTGAAACACTCCACCAACAGCGATAATCATCAGAATTTAGTAGCATTTTCATATTAGAACTACTAAATCAATCAAAGCAATGGCAGTGCTTCATAATTCATGGTCCGGGTTAAAGGCAGGTCAATGTAAAAATGAGCCTCTTTGCTGTCATTCAACATTTATCACGGACATCTCCACTTTGAGACAAAAAAACAAGCTGCAGGATTGACAGCAGCTGTTGTTTATTCGGAGTATGTTGCGAGGAGAGTGTTTTAGGATGATAAATAAGGACTGTCTTTCATTCCTCTGCTTGGATGTTTATTACGGACTGTGATGAGATCAAGACGAGCAGCTCAAAAGAAGAACCAGACACAACTGATACAAATGCTTTTTCTAGTTACATTGAAGACTCGGGGTTTGGATATTTCACGGTCTGATTATGAAATTGTAATTTAATTCAGTTATATTTAACATTGATTACCTTGGATATATACAGTATAGACCGTTTTTAAATTAGCTATTCATTCATTCTGTTTTTGGCTTAGTCCCTTTATTAATCTGGGGTCGCCACAGCGGAATGAACCGCCAACTTATCCAGCATATGTTTTACGCAGGGGGTGCCCTTCCAGCAGCAACCCATGACTGGGAAACACCCATACACATTCATTCACACATACACTATGGACAATTTAAGTTTACCCAATTCACCTACAGTATACCACGTCTTTGGACTTGTGGGGAAAACCAGAGCACTCGGAGGAAACCCACGCAAAGAGCATGCAAACTCCACACAGAAATAGCAACTGACCCAGCTGAGGCTCGAACCAGCGGTCTTCTTGCTGTGAGGTGACATCGCTACCCACTGCTCCACCGCGTCGCCCTAAATTAGTGAATACATTAAAATAGTAAAGTGATTCATAATATAAATGTTTCATTCATAATAAGTCCCCATGAACCTATTTTGGTCACACTTTACAATACGGTAGTAATAGTTCACGCTAATGTACGTGAATTAACCATGAACAACACATCTATTAAGCATTTATTAAACTTTGTAAACGATAACCAGGGGTTTATTTGTGCCTAAAAGAAGCCATATCCGGCACCTCTGAAATCTGATCCAGCACCTCGTTTTACTGATTTCCACACTCTTCCCTTCATTTTGCAAAAGGGCAGCATGAACACTGTGAGGGGGGCATGACTGTCGTTTGCCTAATGTGCCAGTTACGCTTGTGCCTGTACTGACATGCACACTATAAAAGCTACTAGTTCTCTAGTTACATGCCGGATCCGTTACCCCGATCTGTTCCGGGACCTCGCAATTTACAAATTAAGCACTAATGATAGCAATATTATGTTTAACCCAGGCTTATTGGAGATACTTGCGCAGGGCTACATTTTTTGTGAACTGCAAAATATGTGCTCAGGGTTACGTCTGCTTGCAGTTTTTGTTTGATTAGTGAATCAAATTAAATTGCAATTTATTTCAATTTAAATGGCGCCTATGATTCAAAATCAACTTTTGGAAGGTGTTTGGACAGAAATGTGTGTAGATTGGGAAGAAATAGTGTGTACACAGATATATTGAAGTGATATAAACACAGCAAGTCTCTCTTTTTAAAAATTTCCTGACGTTAAAATAGTATCCAAATCTTGAGGCCCACTGCAATGTGGCGTAGCAGTGTGGTACTTCCCGCCCACTGATATTGGTTGACAAGCGCGTTTTAATATCTTCATAGTAAGGCAAAAAATCATGTCCAAAAGACAGGATTTGCAAAGACACTGGGATTAAAAGATCTGTTCCAACTCTCTGTGATCAACCTCCACAGAAGTAGTAAGTGCTAAACTTTGTATTTTTTTTAGCATTTTGAACTATACTTTCTGAGCTACGTAATTCATAATCACTGGAGCTGCATAGTGTACACAACTATAAACAAGGACGCTTCAATCACACAACAGGAGTCCCGGTTTGTGAACTTTAATTCAGGTTTATTTTGTACAGTAACTTAACTGTAATGATCTCTATACAGAGCAGCACATTTACCTGTTTGGTAGGCATCCTGTCACATTTGCCACGAGTAAACCAACACAACGTGTGCATGTGTGTTCGTTTGTGTGTCTGTGTTTTTTTATTTTGTAAAAAGTTTCCAATTGGAGCCCTTTACCATTGAGTATGCAATTTCAACAATATATATAGTATATATATATATATTTTTTTTTTTTAAATAGAAAAAAATGTATTGTTTATTTTAAGAGAGCTGACTTATTTTCTCTTGTAGAGTTAGTATTGGTCTTTAATAAAGGAAAACTGCCTTTTATCTGATTACTCGGTTAATTGACGGAATTATCTGTAGTTCTTGATTACTAACATAATCAAAATAGCTACAGCCATAGCATGGTATGCCATTTTAATATACTGAACTTTTATTATTCAACTGGTGGCATATCCCGATTTTTCAGATGGCACCTTTAATAAACTGCTAACAAATAAACCATTTAGCCTCAATAAACTCCATATTTGCAGCTTATTAACAGTTATTAATGTAGTTGTTAGATTAAGTTATTAGGTAGGATGGTACAGTTTTAATTTAGGGTGACGTACACTCTCAGAAATAAAGGTACACGAGCTGTCACTGGGGTGGTACCATTTTAAAAGGTACACATTTGTACTTGAAGGGTACATATTGGTACCTCAAAAGTATATATTAGTACCTACAAATTTGAAGAGGAACACTTTTGTACTTTTTAGGTACCAATATGCAAATTTGTACCTTTTGAAAAGGTACCACTCCAGTGACAGCTCGCGTACCTTTATTTCTGAGAGTGTAGTTACACAAGTTCCATTCATTTACTATAGCAACTACAATGAATTATGCATAATTACATGTAACAAACCTTAAACATAACCCATATTCTAACCCCAACCATATAGTAAGTACATGTAATAAATTACTACTATTCAGTAGTTAAATGAATAGTTACACTGTCACTATGTCACCTTAAAATAAAGTGCAACCGGTAGGATTAGGAATGTAGAATAAGATCATGCAGAATGTCTACTTTAAGTAGAAGTACAGACAATATCTTAATAATAGGCAGGTAATAAACCCCTAATAGTGAGATTTGGTAGCTAAACTAAAGTGTTACCATTAATTTTGCCTTTAAATGTTTTATTTTTACATAAAATGCATTATTTAATGTTCAACTGAAGGACAAAAGTCACCTATATCTTGTAAATTAACACATTTTCATTTTTTGGTCAACTGTCCCTTTAAGAATCAATACTGGCTCATCAGAATGAGCCCTAAATAATACAACAATGACTTGTGATTGTAATGAGCAAAATGATCTAACAGTATAATGTAAAGTCTCTGCTAAACAGATGAATATAAATGTGCAATCCTTCATTATCATACTAAGACCAACCTCAAAGAGGAACTTCATTAAAGATCACAAAAAAAACCTTATCCAGACCATAACAGCCAAACCCTAAAGGAAATGCAAATGTCCTCCCAGAAGAATAGGCTTTTATGTACAGTGAAATACTGTAGTAAATGCTTTGCATTGCCTTCTCGGCAATAAAGCGTCTCTTCAGTTGTGTGGATGAGCTTCATGCTGCATCATTTGCAAGTCATAAAACCACACAAACGTCCCCTGAGAGGGTAAAGGTGAAGCAATAATGTTGAAATATAATAGAGGTCATTTTTTTTAAGATTTGCATAATGTTAAATAGATTAATAAAGTTAATCATTTACTCACCCCAATGCTGTTCTGACAACAGTCTGTTTTTCTTTGTTTCTTGCGAGGAGATCATGATAAGTTATCAAGATACATTTCAAGTCATACAGGTTTGGAATATTTTGTTTCATTTTTGAGAGACTTTACACTTCAATTGTGGTTTCCACTCAATGTTAGATTTAGTTTAGCTTTTGAAAGCAGTTAATACGCCTATTAAAAAAAAAAGTTAAAACTTTTCCTTTGTTACTAAAGATTCTGTTTTATTTTATAAGAATATACAGGGGGGGAAATAAGTATTCAACACATCACCATGTTTCTCAGAAAACATTTCTAAAAGTGCTGTTGACTTGAAATCTTTTGACCGTAGTGTATGTGTGTGAATGAGTGTGTGTTTATATATTTTTTTACATATACATTTACAGTGTGTGATGTTTCCCAGTGATGGGTTGCAGCTGGAAGGGCATCCGCTGTGTAAAACATATGCTGAGTAAGTTGGCAGTCAAAAAGTCAAAAAGAGAATGAATGAATGAATATAATATAGTTCTTTTGAACTTCACCTTGATTAAAGAATTGATTATAAAAAATGTCTAAAGACTGAATAGCTAGGAAAGGCTTTCCCATCACAATAATTACTAACATTTGGAAATATATTAATGTAGAAACAGTTTTTTTTTATTATTTTACAATTTTACAATGAACATTTTTGATCTAATAAATGCAAACCTACTGAGCAAAAGATAGCTATTTAAAAAAAATCTTAAAAATTATTAAATGGTTACACATACTTTTACTGTTGTGTGGTGTGAATATACTATGGGGTTTATACACAGATGTGTGGCAACAGTGTGTGAATATAGCCAGCCTCTAATGGTAAAAATGTATTCAATCATTTTTTTTACAATCACACTTCATAGAAAAAGTCTGCACACAGCAAATTGGCCGGTGTACATTTAATACAGGTGTTGAATTTCACTTTTTAGGTGTCTATATGAGTTCCACTAGTCCAGTGTCCAGGGAACACTTTCAAAAGTGTTGAATATAGCAGAGTAAATTATTTAACACCTAGAGTGTAAAAATGTACACCACATTAATAGAATTTAACACCTTGCAGGGCACATTGTCCAGTGTACATTTAACTCCACAGGTGTCTAATTTCACCCTATTCCAATATATACAATATATACAGTTGAAGTCAGAATTATTAGCCCCCCCCCCTGAATTATTAGCCCCCCTGTTTATTTTTCCCCCAATTTCCCTTTAACTGAGAGAAGATTTTTTTCAAGACATTTCTAAACTAAAAATTTTAATAACTCATTTCTAATAACTGATTTTTTTTTATCTTTGCCATGATGACAGAAAATAATATTTTACTAGATAATTTTCAAGACACTTCTATACAGCTTAAAGTGACATTTAAAGGCTTAACTATGTTAATTTGGTTAATTAGGCAGGGTAATTAGGCAAGTCATTGTATAACGATGGTTTGTTCTGTAGACTATCGAAAAAATAGCTTAAAGGGGCCAATAATTTTAACCTTAAAATGTTAAACAAAATAAAAACTGCTTTTATTCTAACCAAATTAAAACAAATAAGACTTTTTCCAGAAGAAGAAATATTATCAGACATACTGTGAAAATTTCCTTGCTCTGTTAAACATCATTTATGAAGCATTTACTTGTTTATTTTAAATTTTAGATATATTTATATAAAAAAATCAAAGGAGGGGCTAATAACACTGACTTCAACTGTATATGAGCCCCACCTGCCCATTGTATAAGTTACACTTACAGAAATGTTAAAAATATAAACCTCAGCAGAGTAAATTATTTCACAATAGGGGTGTAAAAATCTACACTACATTAAATTCTCCATCGCCCCTGCCAGGTTATATTAAACAATTTTTTTTAACTGATATGAGTAAAAGTTAACAACAAAACAAGTGGCAGGTAATGAATTATTAAGCTTTTCTTACAAAGAAAAGCCTGTATAAGCAAAATGCTAGCAGGCATCAGTAACTCCACTTATGCCCCACCTCTTTGCCCTTTTTTGGTAACCCCTGGATGGCGCGATGAACAAAATGGTGATGGTTGGCCACACCCACTTGTAGCTTCATTTGCGCTCTTCAGAAACCTATAGGTGACGTCACGGATACTACGTCCATATTTTTAGTCTATGGTGTATATTAATGTTTGAATGTTTTAACACCCTGGAAGTAAATAATAATAATAATAATAATATTAATAATAATAATATTAATAATAATAATAATAATAATAATAATAATAATAATAATAATAATA